>OVBJ01003310.1:0-12738 GCA_900406535.1 Noccaea bulbosa
ACAAGAGAGAAAGAGGATCATCAGAAAGAGTAGATGGAATAGAATACATAGTGTAGTAAATTGACTTTGGTTTATATGAAACAGAAACAACACAATAACAACCAAATCACTGTAAGCAAAAACCCCAAATCAATTTCGTGAACACATAAAACTATCAAAAACCCCAATTGCATGTCGTGAACACCTCAATTGCAAACCAATTCTATCAATATTCGACCGAAGAAGATAATGGAAAACTCGATCCACCAAATCACACTAACCTTGTCACTATGAAAAGAAGTGAATCGCGGATTTTAATGCCAATGGGTGAGAACGGCCGTCGGCGGAAGTCAGAGCAAAGGAACCATCGCCGGAGAAGAACAAGGAGAAAAGACGACAACGAGCGAGGATGACGGAGAGCGACGGAGAGCTCCGGCGACCGACGGCGAAGTAGTCGCACCGAGTGAGATGGCGGATCGAGAAGTCTCTGACCCAGTCGAGAAGAGGCAACGAAGGAGATAAGATAGGGCCAAGGAACCGTCGCCGGAGAAGAGAGCAGGTGAAGGAGAACAAGGCGACGGCGAGGAGGGTCACCGACGGAGACACTCGGCGAGCGACGGCTTGAGAAGTCTCCGACCAAGTCGAGGTTCGTGAACGAACGAACGTAGGAGAAGAGGATTTTTGTGGCGATGGTCTTTTACCATTTTTTCAGATATATAATTTATATTGTTTCATTTATTTTTATTTTTTTAAATGCCAAAATATTTTAATTTTAAATAAACTATATTCATTCAATTTCAAGGTTAAAAATGGAAAAGTTGTTAAAAAAAAGTGTAGTATGACAAAGTCCAAACGTGAAAGTGTAATGGGACAAGAAAGCCTTTTTTTAAAGTATTTTGGCAATTTTCTCTTGGATTTATGAATAAAGATGGGAGACCTTCTTCTCCCACACCACTCACCGAAAAAAAAAAAAATAGTTAGCGTTGATTAATCTTATGACTTGTGAACTTGTAATATGTTATTTTCTTTACTAAGATTTATTCGGACTTGAAGAAACGATATATGTTAATATGTATGAATGCAGTCAGTTTATATAGACGAAGATATATATGACAAAAGCCTATATATTATGGTATAATTTCCATATACAAAATCGTGGAACATCCTATTGTATACAGTATACATACAACTAATACACATATACACCCTATATGTTTGTTGTTGTTTTACTTCTAAAGTCGTATAAGAAATAACTCAAGGAAAACAAAAAAAAAATGAAGAAGAAGAAAGCGTGAGATGGCCTTAAACGCGTTTGCGACTCGCGTAGCTTTTGCCTACATAATGATAGTAATTACTGTTGCTCTGATTTTTACTTCCGGCTCCATTAGAGCTTTTACCGCGCAGTAAATAAAACAGTGCCCTCCACAAAAACGACTTCCTACGTCGCGGTGAAACGGCGGTCACATGACCAGCGTGTGCTCTCGTCGATTTCTTAATCACAAGACCTCTAACTTCCTCCGGTGGCTTGTAATGCCTAATCAACGGCCACTTGATCCCATCGAAAAACGGGTGACGTTTGATATCCTGCGCACCCCTGGCGCATCCTAGCCTTTTCCTCGGGTCCTTCACCAAAAGCTTCTCAATCAAGTCCCTCGCTTCCTCCGAATCACCGTCCACGTGGAAACTCACGTTCTTAGTGGTCGATGCTATGTTGCGCAGGGTCTGCTCTTTACTCTCTCCCTTAAACGGCGTCGCTCCGTACAACAGCTCGTAAAGGAATATTCCGAACGCCCACCAGTCAACTCCGCTTCCGTGTCCGTTGCCGGATACTAGCTCCGGCGCTAGGTACTCATGTGTTCCGACGCAAGTCCGTGAAAACGCAGTCACCGGCTCAGCCGCAAACTCCGCCACGATCTCTTCTCTCTCGTACCTTTCCTCCGCCGCGGCCCCCGAGAAACACCCGCTCCTCCGTCGACGAAGAGACGGAGAAGAAGATGTTCTCCGGTAGCGGCTAGATTTAAACGTAGGAACCACGTCGGATTTGAAACATAGATCGAAATCAGACAACATGACGTGTCCGTCTTCGCGGAGCAAAACGTTCTCCGGTTTGAGATCCCGGTATACGATTCCCATCGCGTGAAGGTACTCTAAGGCGACGAGAACTTCGGCGGCGAAGAATCTAACCGGCTGAATCGGTAAACGATTACCAGGTTGCTTGCGTAGCAAGGAATGTAAGTCTCCGTTGGGAGCGTAATCGATGAGGAGACACGTGTAGTGAGACTCGTCGATGCGAGCGTAGAGCGTAGGGAGGAAAGGGTGGTCTAGCAAGGAGAGGATCTCTGCCTCCGTCTCTACCTGAGAGAGCTTCTTCGCCGTTGTGAGATTGTTTCGATCGATGACTTTTAGGGCGAATCTGGCGGAGGAGTCACGGAGGTTGCAGAGGAAGACTCGGCCTAGGTTTCCGGTGCCGAGGTGGCGTATTAGTTTAAGGTGACGGAGGTGGATGTTTCCGTCGGAGGAGAGATTTTTGGCTGATTTGATAGCCGCCCAGTGAGGATCGTGACGACGGTGGTTGACGGTGGAAGTGGAGGAGGTTGTTACGGCGGAGGAAGTGGAGAGTCGGTCGTTGAAGCTTAAGGTGAGGCTGGAGCGAGCGCTAGAGGAGGCGAATGTACGGTCGGTGACGGTGGATGTGAAGCTGAGATCGAGATCGGTGTCGGGGAAATAAATATCTTCTTCTTCCATTTTTTGTTTTATTTTGTTTTTTTGATTCACTTCTTTTTTTTTTTGTATGTATAAAGGGCGGGGAACTTTGAGTTATTTATAAAGAGGGGGAGGAGAAGGAGAAGGAGAATTTTGATTAAACTAATTAGTTAATTAATTGAAAAGGTTAATGTTTGGGGGATTTAGGCTTTGACTTGGAGGGGAAGTTGGGAAAGGACAAGCGGAAGTGATTCGTTTGACCTTAATTAACATGTTGTTTCATTCTTTTATCTAATTTAAGTTTAAATAAGTATTTAATCATGACTGGAACTAATTGCCATTAATCTTGGGTGTGCAATCACATGATTGTTTCACCATAGCACATGCACACATGATAACTTTAAGAAAAATAAGCTGTTACTGTTTCTACAATAGGTAGAAGAAAGAAAATCAGCTGGTGGAGAAAAATCAAATTTAGCCGGAATACATATACTCTCTCTGTATGTCCAGATACGTCCACTTTTTCAAGTAGCATTTCGCAGCTTATAATATGGGACAGAGAGAGTACATATTAAGAAAATATACTAAAATTTCTACAATATTCTTAAATAATATTCTAAATAAATTAGTTTATTTGTTAATTGATTAAATGAATAAGGCTAAAACTGAAAATAGATAGATAGTTATGTATTGGAGGGAGTATAGTATTTTATTTTAACGAACATTTCAATGGTTTCATTTCATTTCTACCCTAGCTAGTTTCTAATAGGTGCGTGAATGTGAAGAAACTTAAGGTCAGTGAGATTAAATACGCGACTGTGTGCATTAATGAAAGCAGTAACAGTTTGTCGGCTGTAACGTTCCTCAAAATTAGCTTCATCTCGCTTACGAAGTTACGACGTGTATGCTAACGATCTTATCTAATCGTTTAATGACTCAATTATATGTTAACTGCTAAAATAGTTGTTTGTTGGCTACGCATTCGTTTTGTAGCAAGGCTATTATTAGTTTATACGCAATAGTTGTGTATAACTAAAAACGCAACAACTAAAATGTTATTTATAACTTTACTTTTCACTATATTCCAACAACTAAAAGTTATCTATCAAAATTCAAAATTGTAAGCTATAGTGTGCCAGAGAGATAGACTACCACCCTACGCATGCATATTACATATGTGCATTCTTAACATGTTAAATAAAACTAATTATTATCCTTCGTTTTGAAAAAGTTTATATTTTAGTACTATGCGGCAACTTATGATACTAGTAGAAAAAGCATGAATCTTTTTGAAAAAAAAGAGTATTTTGGTTATTTTTTTGGTTAAACAACAACAATTTGATTATGAACATGTTCAATATCTTCTCAAAACGATAGAAGTTTTAATAATTGGTTTTATAGTATTAAAACATAAAATTTGCATCGTTGGGTCAGAAATTTAAGAGGGATTCGCATGTTGAAGAGAATATGGGAACTGGATCCATGTGATGGGCCATTACTATGGCTTCTTACCGTTGCGGGACCCACGTCGGCTCAAAAGTCTTACTTTGTCTGCCACGTGGCCAACATAGGACCCACCTTTGTCGCTTCTATCAATTTTGTAATCTGTTCTCTGTGGGCCTTTCTTCTTAAAACTAAGTATAAAATTAGGTTAATAATTCTTCCCATTTATACCTGTATACTATAACTAAATACTTCTTCCTACATGTATATTATTATTATTATTTTTTTAGCAGTACCATTTTTGTTTTTCTTAATCAATTATTGTAGTTACCAAATTATAACCTCGTGGATTGCTCGTTGATCAGGTTGATACATGTATTGATATAATATAAAAAAATCTATAAAATATAAAATAGAACTTAATGTAGAGATTTGATGATTAACAGAAGACTGGTTAACTAACAGAATACACAGACTAATGATTGGTTTAGGTGTAGTTTTTTTTTTTTTTTTTTTTTTTTTTTTTTAANATCCCAAACCTATGGAGGGACCCAGACTAATCCCTGGGGGTAGTTTCTTCAAAATATATGCTGTCTTTCATCTTGAGCAATTTTATATATTAGTCTTTCTTTGAATCATTATATACTATATATAGAATTATAGACCGGTATGCATGATGTAAGTTGCAAAACAAAATCGTCATTTTATTTTGTTAAACCCAAGATGGCAAAATGTCTGGAAAAGAAAAAAACACGAGGATCTTACTCCAAGTATATGTGTGTTACCCGGTGAACACAATATGTCATTGTCAGTAAATCATTAAGCGATTTGCATGAGAATTGTATTGGGATTTTATTATACTTAAGGGAATGAATCGATCCATTTATACTCTGGTCGACGAACGTGATAGTAAAATAATTAATTACTCCTTCTTATCTGACTCAATCACTCAGATTATAATTAAGTAGCTCTACATTATCCACCACTACAGCACTACTGTGAGTAAAATTTAGTATCAAACTAGTCAGTTCACTTTTATTTCAATATATAAATATAGTCCATTCTCGAATGAACTAATTCTCAGTAAAGTTTTTTTTTCCCTTTGTTCGTTTCAGTTTCGAATGCTATGAGCCCTATGAAATACAACGCAAAAGGGGGAAAACAAATTGAGAGAGGAAATAATTGACGAGGGCAAAGAATCCAACCTGTATTAATTATTAATAGAACTATTATTTGAGACGAAATAATGCTAACCTTTCATGTGATGAATATAGTTGCATATTGCCACAACTACTTGTAACAGAAAGGGAAAAATCTCATCGTTTATATGATATATTCATATATCTATAAAATAATGATTAATCTAATCCGTCCCTTACATGAGAATGTAAAGAGAAAGATACAAAAACTTTTTGTCCCTTATTATATTTTGTTAAGCTTAGGTGGTTAGGTAGGTAGATGTTGGTTAACTGCTGGTTATATTAACCCATGCATAGATATTGATTATATGTATATTATCTGATAAAAACAACAGAAAGCTTGGTAAATACAAACGTTACTCCTCTCTTCGCTAAGCTAGCCTTCTCGTCTCTCTTCTTTAGTTCTCTACTGGAGCTCACGTTCTAACATATCACTACTATATAATATATATGTGATTATATGGACCTTTTAGTACAGTAAAGTTGTATACCCTTGATTATTTTATGTTTTAGATCATTCTAAACATACACATTGAAGCTGTGATAGTTTATAATATAATACTCTGTGAGGAAATGAAAGGACAACTTGCATAAACCCTTGACCTAGTCTATAAATATTTTAACAAATTTTCTTATTTAACAGTTTTTCTTTTCAAGACTACTATAAATGCATCGAAGTCTATTGACGCCCAAACAACTACGCAGTGGAGTGTAAACTATACTATTTACTTAATTTAGTACCTTTTGAGGTGCAGTGCATCTTAGCTTGAATTTTTTTTCAATACGATGATTAATTATGTAAATTATTGTGTCCTACATAATCTCTGGTTTAGACCATCTCCAATGTATTATACTATTTTCTCTCTTATTTTAATGTTCACTTATAATAATGTAATGTTTTTCTCCAATATATTTCTTTATTTTTTACACTAAAAAATATTCTAAGTATATTTTCAATCCAAAATTTATTTCAAAAACCTTTTATTTATAAGTTTTACAAATTAGCCCCATTCATTTTTTTTTTTTTGTGAAAATTCAATAAATTAATATATTATCCAAAATAAAAATTTCTAAATTAAAATTTTATTATATAAAATAATAACATTACATCATAAAATATAAAATATGATAAAATTGATAATATTTAAATGATTTTGATAGATCCAGAAGCAATTTAGAAGACTATTAAATTGTAGTTTTTGTTTTTTTAATAATTTTCATGTATCCTCAAAACAAATTGGTAATTTTTCATTTATATAATTTTATTATTTAGTTGTAATGATTAAAATCAATTTTTAATTTATTTGTTTAATAGAAATCTTTATAATTTTTTAAGTTAGAAATAAGTAAATTAAAACAATTGAAAGATCATTATGCAAATAAAAAAGATTAACACAAAATTGAAGGAAAAAATAAAAACACAGTATAAATAAGGTAAAAGTAAAATATAGTGTTCTTTTATTTTGATGTCAAATATAGGAAAATGTTGGATAATGATTTTACATTAAAATAGTGTTTAGAAACAAATATAAGGGTGGGTTAGAGATGTTCTTAGTACACATAACACATCACTTTAATTCAACAAGTTTGACATGGTCATATGACTCATATCACATGTACCAACGTTCATTGAGATCAAAACAAAACAGAAGCTACCAAGTCCTAATCATCACCTTGGAGCCCACAACCAATTTATTTAATAAAACAACATACCATATGGGTTTTCAAATTTTCAAATACATTGAACTATGCCCACTTTTAATTTAAAACTATTTAAATAACTTAACTAAAAGCCTAACTAGAGACTGAAATAAATATGAATAATGTTAGTCGACATAATTTTTTGACATAACCAACACACAAGGGGACATGCACACTCTAATACGTCCATAAATTGGAGTAGACTAACTATTTGAGGTTAGTTAGTATCAATTATCTACAATGACACTCTACAAGTCAAAAAGTCAATGTTTTGTGGTTGACTAATTCAATCTTGGCCCATACATGTAAATGGGCTTTACGTCATAGTTAAATTTCTATTTCAATCTTCTTTCTCATGGGGTCGCTACTGATCACTATAGTTAGTTGTTCTGTTTGTAGATTCTTTATGCAGTTTATTGTCTTCTATTCACATCTAACTCCTAATTTTTCTATCTGACAGACACATGAATTTGAGTGTGTAAGTTAGTCTTCATTACAAATTAGCCCATCTTTGGTTAAGATACTTCTAATATTTTGCTACCTCTTGTAGGAATTTCAGCATATAACATGTTATATACCACCTAATCGTCTCCGCAGATACAGTCTCAGCCGCTAGAACCACATACATGACCACCTGATCGAAGAAGAACACTGTCCAGAATCGGAGCTTGCTTATTGTACACGGAATGGCTAATATAAAGATAGCAGAAACAAGTGTGTAGCAGTGTAGGCAGCAGAAACTCCATTAGCATTCACCAAACACCTACAAGAAGAAGAAAACAAAAGCAAAGGTTCATTAATTGATTGTTCTTTAGTCAAGCAAGAAGAGAGAGGAGGTGCACTTAAAAGCGCCAACATTCGAGTAAGAAAGATTGCCAGAGTCAATGGAGATAGAGCCATTGATGCCAATCGCAGTACAGTCTCTGCCGTTTACTCTGTGCGGTCAAGCTCTAAGGCTGAGCCGTCAATAGCGTTTTGATCAGTCTTGTCAGTTTTTTCTGTGTTAAGGAAAGAGAGATAATGTTAAGTGTTTCAAGTAATAATAGGCAAAACAATATAGCCATGTGATGATTATAACGTATTTAACCTCAATTTTAGGTTACTCTCTCAGTCTCTTGTTTTGTTTGCTCTAATTTTTCAATTTATCTAAAAAATCTGGTCTAGAAAGGAGTATTCCAAATTTTGAATCAGTCTCCAAAAATCTGGTCTATGAGTGTGTGTGTGTATCTGGAATCTGACATAGAGGAATAGAGAAGGAAACAGAGCCAAGATCAACTTGCCAGACACATATCAACAGATTAATGTGTGTTGACCAAAATGAATGGTCAGTAAACCGATTGAGTGAAAACCGGCAAGTCATCCTTGGCTCAACCTCATTCTCTATTCCTTCATGCAAGACTCTCTGATAGAACAAGAAACTCCCATACAGAGCTACTTCTTTTAAGTTTATCACCTCTTTCTTTGACTCTTCTGCTGTGGTTAAGCCTAGTTTAGATGTATTGGCATTTATAGGCATACGAACGAGGTAATTTGTGTAAATTAATCTATTCTCGATTCCATTTCCATATGCATGGTTGGGAATTTTGACCAAAGCCCTAATTCAAGAATAAATTCTAACACTTTGGATTAGAGAATATAATCTAAAAAGATGGGCTGACCATATTTTCCAAATTCCCAATTTCGATCTCATTGGAATAGTTTCTATACGATTCTTTCCACTACTTCATCGCACATAAATTTGTAATTAATAATGCCCTTTTTCAAAAAAAAAAAAAAACAAATAGAGGAATTTCAAATAGAAATTGTGGATAAATTGAATATTAGAGAAAGTGGGAAATGGGATTTTTATTATGATAATTCAACGTAATGTATAAATAATAAAATACGTCAAAGCATTTTTCAACAAGATTTACAAGTTCTTGATTCTGTTAACGCCGGCAAGCTTACGTCAACTAACTCTCTATATCCCCTAGATCAAGATGACTTCAGTTATAGCTAGATTCCATTTTTTTTTTCTTTTAATAATGTTTTAAATGGAGACGGTGGCGAGAAGCTTGAATAGGCAAAATGGTACCACGCGACGCCGTATTGGAGCAGCTACGCAACTTTCTCCGGCGCCATAGAATACAAGAAGGGGGCCCTCCAGTTTATTTGTATTTGTGGTCTCTATTAGATCGAACAAATCAGTTCTGAATGCTATATATGGTACGACGTCTATCGTCTAATTAACAACTATGTCCCATCAGGGCATTAAATATGCGGTAGATCTCTTTCATCTTCAAATGAACAAGTTTGTAGCCTCCTCTTGTTTATTAACATCTCCATCTCGCGGTGGATATTCATAAACCTTGCAAAATAATTCAAGAAAACCAACTTTTCGATTCGCGCGAACAAACAAAACTTAAATGCTCAGCCCTATATTTTGGCTTTAATTTGAGTTAAGTGACCGTAATATATGTTAACGTATGTACATCGATGGGACATGTACGTGTATCGGTGTATGTCATCTTCACGAAATTAGTACTAAAAGTTTGGCATGGCCAACTCATTTCGCTACAATGTGTTACCGTTATGTTGCTGTCAATAGTTTTTCTTAGAGTACGTCTTTTTGAAAAATATATGTAGATCTTAACGGGTACACGTATCATACAGCTATATAATATATAAAGCGACTGAAAATTTTGAACAGTAATCACTGAGCCACGTTTTTTTAATCTATAACTTGACAAGAGAAACCAAAAGCTAGCTAAAAGGGCGATGGTTGTCACTAATTTATTTTGGCTTTTGATCATAATAATTGAAGATCCCCTACACCGTCGTCCCCTTGAAAGCAACTTTCCATCTCTTGGTTTTGAATCCGTGCCCGTGTACGTGTTTGTAAACATAAGCTTAACTTTGTTTTGTTTTGGTATGGTCTTTGTATTTTTCGAATTACATTGATAAAACTTTTAATTGTTTGTTATATATGGTCACTGTGTGATTGTATCATCTTTGTAAAAGAAAAAAAAAAAAAAACTGGAATAACTAGTTAACATTAACGACAAAAACCTTAATATAAGTTACTCTTTTATTCAACTTTCTCTTTCGCTTTAACCAAACAGGACATATATCTGCTTCTTTGTATCTCGTACGTGTGCCCTCCCCTTTCTGAGCTCTTTGCTATATCATTGCTTAGGTGCTTCAAATCTGCTGAAGAGCCTATAGGAAGAGATGAACGAAAGCGACATGTAGAGAACAGTTACAATGAATGTTAACAGAACTGAGACCAGTGCCTTGTGACAGAAGACTCCGTAGTAATCACAAGCAGAGCTCCAGCTGATGGATAAGTTTCCTTTATATGTTAAGTAAACCGTCTCTGCGCCTACAGCCCCGGCCGCTAGAACCGCGTACGTGACCACTTGGTCAAGCAAGAAAAGTGTCCAGACTCGGAGCTTGCTTATTGGACACGGAATAGATACTATTGCGACAGCAGAAAAAAGAGAATATGCAGCACAAACGCCATTAGCGTTCACCAAATACCTACAAGGCGAGATAAACAAAAGAAAAGGTTAATCATTGACAGATTAATCTCTAGTGAAGCAAGAAGAGAAAGAGAGAGAGTGAGAAGTTAGTGCACCTGAAAGCTCCAAGATTTGAGTAAGAAAGAGAGCCAAAGTCGTTGGATATAGAGTTCTTGATCATGGTCACGAGACCCGCAATACTTAGAGCCATTGATGCTACTCGCAGTACCGTCTCTACCGTTCTCTCCGTCCAGTTACGCTCTAACGCTGAGCCGTCAATGGCATTTTGATCAGCCGTGTCCATTTTTTGTTTTTTTCTGAGATAAGGAAAGAGAGAATACTTTGCCTCTTATATATATAGTAATAATGCAAGTGTTTGAGCTTTGAAGTCATAGTTGACAAAACAGTACAAGCATTCAATAGTCATGTGATTATGACGTCAACAATCTCTGTTTTAGGTAACTGTCTTGTTTTGTTTGCTCTAATTTATCAACTAGTGTACCTAAATTTGGCAATACGTACCAGAAATGAAGAAAGTTTGATATTTGATTAGACGTTGATAAGTAGTAATGATAAGGATGTTTATTAAATTATTTTTTCTCCGTTCATTTATGATTTTCCGGTTTATGGGGCAATGTTTGTTTTATTTGTGCGCCTCTTCAAACATATTTTCTTCTCTTTCTCAACATTTAACTTTATTATTTGCTTTTCATTATCAAGATTTTTTTTTTTTGTTAAGTTTTTTTCATAATCAAGATATCATGTATATATAGTTTCGGTGATCGGCGAATTTTACAGAAGTTAGTTCATATTTAATTAGTCGAGTTTATAATATTAAATGGACATATTATAAACTATCTCATCTTTACGTAGACATATCAAAATTCAAGTATATGATTAAGTGGAGTTTATAATATTACATGGACTCGATCCATTGCTTGGCGCGACAAAAGGAAATTTGACCACCCTCAAGACAGGTCGATCGAATAGAAACTGAAATAGCTGCAATGTGATGAATATAGTATTGATCTTGTTCTTGTAGCACTAGTTATCGCATCAAATTGAGATTTACAGTGTAGAGTCACAGTAGACATGTACTTAGGAGTTTATTTGATTCCGCATCCCGATTTTAAATTTAAGAGTTTTGAGGGGAAAAAGACCAAGTAATATTATATTTCAATCTTTGTTAACGGTACACATGTACCTGTAAAACCATAACCATTGACGAATCAATTTCACCAAGAAAAATATATTCCTTATACAACTATTTATTTATTTATTTTCTGGATGAATAATTTAAAAGGTAATTAACACGAAAGAAAAAAAAGTGACACTATATAACATTTCTGTAAAGTGATGTAAGATTCTAAGTTCACTTTCCCTAATGAAAAGTTCAAAAAGACGAGAGAGAAAAAACGAATATAAACGAATTGTTTTGTTTTAACTAACGAATAAAATTATATAACTTTCTAAAATCTGCTAGTAGTTGATTGTAAGCAAACGAACTTAAGGGTTGGAAACCTAACGATATATTACAGTGCGACAAACATTGACTATATCATTTGGAAAGTGTATATATTGCGTGTGTGTATATCTGGAATCTAACATGGAGGAATAGAGAACGAAACAGAGCCAAGGTCAACTTGCCAGACACAAATCAACAGATTGTGTACATTGACTGAATGAATGGTCAGATCAACCGGTTGTGTTTAAACCGGCAAGTCATCCTTGGCTCAATTCCACTCTCTATACCTTCACGCAAGACCCTCTGATACAAGCCAAAGACTTCCATCATCGTCTTTCCATATAGAGCTACTATTTTAAATGTGTTATATACCTCTTGACTCTTGTGTTGTGGTTAAACATAATCGATATTTGTAGGTATTTATAGGCAGAAGATGCGATAAAAGCATGTAGTACTGTTTTATTCTCGATTCCATTTCCATGTGCATGGACCGCATGGTAGAATTTTGACTAAAACCCTAATCCAAGAAGAATCTAAAAGTTTGGATTGAAAAGAAGAATATAATCTAGAAGATGGGCTAGCTGACCGAATTTCCCAAATTCCAAATTCCAATTTCCGATTTAATTCGAATAGTTTATATTCGCCCCACTATACTTTATGGCACATAAATGTGTAATTAAGCAATATTGTGTAATACAATGAATATATATATATATATATATATATATATATATATATATATATATAT
>OVBJ01003311.1:0-12737 GCA_900406535.1 Noccaea bulbosa
TTGTAAATAAGGTAAGACTAGTTGACCATCAAGCGCTTGAGAGCAATATGTTCTAGTATAAAAGAAAAAAAAAAACTTTCTAACTGAACTAGTTTACATTTACAACAAAATGTTCTTCAACGAACAATTGAATTATATTTTTTATATATATATATATTTTTTTTTTTTTTTTTTTTCCATAGGANACACATCTCAAAGATGTGATATTAGAAGGAAAGGATGCATTCAGCTCTGCTCATGGCATGAAACTTTTCGAATACATTGGTTCGAACAAACAATTTGGTGAGATGTTTAGCAAGTCAATGTCAAAAGCTTCCACATTGACCATGCATAAGGTTTTAGAAGTTTACAAAGGGTTCGAAGACGTAAACACTTTGGTAGATGTTGGAGGAGGAATTGGAACAGTTTTAGGTATAGTGACTTCTAAGTATCCTCATATTAAAGGCATCAATTTCGATCTACCCTCGGTTGTAGCACATGCTCCTCTTTATCCAGGTAATAAAATTAACAGAATATCTATATCTCTAAAACTTATCATATTTATTTTGCTTGATAGTTACTTAAATCGGTTATATGTAGGAGTGAAGCATCTTTCAGGAGATATGTTTACAGAAATTCCAAAAGGAGATGCTATCTTGATGAAAGTAAGTTCCTCTATATACATATACTAAAAGATTTAATCATAACCAAATTTATAGTTCCATGGTCGACCATATATTAATATGATTAAATTAATGGCAGTGGATACTGCATGATTGGAGTGATGAAGACTGTGTGAAGATTCTAAAAAATTGTTGGAAAAGTCTTCCCGAAAAAGGAAAGTTGATAATAGTCGAAATGGTTACGCCAATAAAACCAAAAGTCAACGATGCATCTTCCAACATTGTGCTCGCCAAAGACATGGTGATGTTAACATTGTGCTCCGGTGGTAAGGAGAAGTCTCTTTCCCAGTTCGAGACTTTGGCCTTTGATTCAGGTTTTAGACTTTGTGAAATCATTTGTTGTGTAAATTCATATCATGTCATCGAATTCCACAAATAGATTCGAAATTTTATCAAGAATAGAAACTACAAATAAGCTCTATGAAATCGAATAATATAACTTATTTCAGTCCTCTATCAGTAGTTTTTCTTTTTTGTGGGTGTAAACAGTCTTCTATCAGTTATTGTAACTATATGTCTACACGACTAATAATTATTTCTCATAATGTTTTTAGTAGCGTTAAATACCAAAATGTTATGTTTAAGCTTCAAATAAAGTGTTCACAAACAATTAAAATCTATAAAACAGAGTAAGTAATACAGCAGGGAAGTTCCAAGATCTATCTAAACTATCAAGCAACGAGAGAGTTAACCCAAATCGGTATATCTATATATATAAAGTTAAATATTCTCTCTTCTTATACTGCCATCTCAGCAAACTCATATTCTAATATTATGACACATCAGCAATTATTTATTTTTTTGAATTATTATATTTATTATATTTTAATTATTTATGATCTATTCATTAATATGATCATTAATTAATAGAATTGTTTTAACAAGAATTTGAAAAGTCATTTTTTATATATAATAAAAATTATGTATTGATTTACAGAAACTATTATTTAGAAATTTTAAATTAGTCAGATCTGATTATATAGTTTATAATATTTATCTTCAAAAAAATACATCAACTTAATATATTATAGAAAACACATTGATTTTTAAAATATTTGATGAAATGAGACAAGACTAGACAGGATGGGACGGGAATAAAGAAAACTAGTGGAATTGTGCGTACGTCTTATTATATTTAAAGCCATGAAGGAACATAAAAAATGAGATGAGGCGGGACATAAAGAACGGAACAAGACGAAACGAGAAAGAACATAATAGAATGAGATGGGACATGATGAAAATTTTACCTGACCTTAATTATATTTAATTAATATGTGTATGAAAATTTTAAAATACAAAATTAAATTACGAAATTTGATTTCTTCTAACCAAGTTAGTAATAACAACATAAAATTATGTGCGAAACAAGATGGGACAGGAAGAAACGAAAAGGAAAAAAAAAGTAATGAGATGGAACGAGAAAGAACATAATGGAAGGGGAAAAAACAAAAACGGGACATGACAGGACATGACGGAATGGGATGTAACGGGACAGGAGGAAAAGAACGGAACAAGACAAAACGGAGTGACAATGAATGAGACAAGACGTGATGAGATGAGAAAAGACGAGAAGAAAAGGGACGGGACAAAACGAGACGAGATGAAAATGGACAGAACAGACAGAATGGGAAGGAACAAGAAGGAACGAGACGGGAGGGAACATAACATAACTTAAGTCCACAATATTTATTTAAATGATATTTTTGAAAACAAATTTAAATTACAAAACTTGATGTATTCGAAACTTAATATTGTCAGTTATAACAATGTAAATTTCCGCGCGAAACGCGGATCATTTCCTAGTATATGTATAAAAAAGCATTAAACTACGGTGGTTATGACATTTTTAGTTTGATTGTGTGAAAAGCCTGTTAGGGTATTTTAATATCAATTCAACAAAAGCCTGGTCAACGGATACGATATCCTTTTGTTTTGTTTTGGATGCTATTTTCTGTCATACATTGAGATGTTATTCTATTTATTATTTAATATATTGAAAATGTGTTTATAAAAACAGATATGGATATCTTAATCTTTAAATAAAAACATTCAGATCTGGATTCAAAATCTTCAAATCTCTGATTGGATCTCTCGGATCATTGATAAACGTAGTAGATGTAAAAAAATATTTAGCGTTCGTTAATTCCTATGCAAATAAAATATTTGGCATAGTCTGGCACGAAATATGTTTTCAGGCGTTTATCCTCATAAAATGATGACAATAAGTGTAAACGTTGAAACAGGGAACATTATCACTTACCATCAAATACCTTTCTCAATCTTCAACCAACAACAATAAGTCAATAACAATGGCAAACCATCTTCAATATCCCTTAACTACTTCCCTTAAACCAAGTCTAGTCATCGAAGTACAACAACTAGACGAAGAAACAGTGAGCTTGCAAGCACAGAGTCTCGTGAACCCAATGGCCTTCCCCATGGTTCTCAAAGCCGCATTGGAGCTTGGCGTCATCGACACAATCACATCCGTAGATGAAGGCGTGTGGCTCTCATCTTCTGAGATTGTGCTTCGTCTCCCAATCAAACCCACCAACCCGGAGGCACCGGTTTTGTTGGACCGTATGCTGATTTTACTAGCGAGTCACTCGATATTGAAGTACCGTATGCTTGATACCGGAGAAAACGTTCGAACCGGAAAGACCGAGAGGGAATATGCAGCTGAACCGGTTTGCAAGTTTTTCTTGAACCGTGGAGACGGATCGGGTTCTCTCGCTTCTCTATTCTTGATTAACCTAAGCGAGGTCTATTTCAAGACTTGGTACGTAATTCTTAGCTATTCACAAACAAAGCCAAGCTTCAACACAATGTTTTTTCCTATTTTGGTAAATAAGACAATTCAGGATCATCAAGTGATAGTTTTCATAACTAAAGCGGTTGAGAGCAAAATGTTAGTAGAATAAACCTTCTAACTAAACTGTAGTTTGCTTTTGCAACAAATCATTGAACAACTGATTTATTATTATTATTATTATTATTATTATTATTTATTTTATATTGTTTTTATAGGACAAATCTCAAAGATGTGATATTAGAAGGAAAGGATGCATTTGTCTCCGCTCTTGGCATGAAACTTATTGATTACATTGGTTCAAACAAACAATTCGGTGAGATGTTTAGCAAGGCAATGTCGGAGACTTCCACATTGACCATGAATTTTTTTTTACAAGTTTACAAAGGATTCGAAGATGTAAACAGTTTGGTAGATGTTGGAGGAGGCACTGGAACAGTTTTAGGTCTCGTGACTTCCAAGTATCCTCATATTAAAGGCATCAATTTCGATCTACCCTCGGTTGTAGCCCATGCTCCTCTTTATCCAGGTATAACACTAACTAATTAAGGTGATAAAATTACCATCTTATGTTCAAGATTACTTAAAACCGGGTATATATATATATAGGACTTGAGCATGTTTCAGGAGATATGTTTGCAGAAATTCCAAGAGGAGATGCTGTCTTCATGAAAGTAAGTTTCTCTACATAAACATGGAATTTTTTTATATATTAATTTGATCAATTAATGGCAGTCGATACTACGTAACTGGAATGACGAAGACTGTGTAAAGATTCTCAAAAATTGCTGGAAGAGTCTTCCGAAAAAAGGAAAAGTGATAATAGTCGAGATGATTACGCCATTAAAACCAAAGGCCAACGATGTTTCTTCCACCGTTGTGCTGGCCAAAGACATGGTGATGTTAACGCAAAGCTCATGTGGTAAAGAGAGGTCTCTTTCCCAGTTCGAGACTTTAGCCTCTGATTCGGGCTTTCTTCGTTGTGAAGTTACATCTAGTGTAAATTCATATCATGTTATCGAATTCCACAAATAGATTCGAAACTTTCACCAAGTCATAAAACTACAAATTATCTCTTGCATGTGAAAACACTATGGAATCGAATAATGTAACTTGTTTCAATCTTGTGTCAGATCATTATATAATTTCAAGAGAACTTTCCTCCAATGATTACAGGTTTATTGAAACTTATATGGCTAATAATTTTCTCTCGTAATGTTTTCTTGTAACGTTAAATACCAAAATGGTTACGGATTAAGCTTCAAATAAAGTATTCAGAAACATTCACAAACAATTCAAATCTAGAACTAGAAAACAGAGTAATAATACAGCAGGGAAGTTCCAAGATCTGTCCAAACTATCAAACAACCAGAGTTAACCAAAGTGATTCAAACATAAACCGGACCGGCCACCGGTTTATCAGTAGATTTGAGTGGAATTGACCTGGTTTAAGTTGCTTTTGCTGTTTCACGAACAATGGATAACTTAGCCAGAAGACCACACAGCTGAAGATATGATCCAACTCCATCACAGATTCTCATATGCGCAAATCCAGTTTCCTGAAGAAACATCGTTGGTGTTAAACAGAGAAAGTTAGAGTGTGATGTTTTGAGATGTGAAGAAAAATCAGGTGTATATATATACCTTCATGAACTCAAGCTTCAGATACTCAGCCATATCGTAGTTCTTTATTATACGGAAAAGCGTTGTGATAATGTCGGTTGGAGAGTATCCGAGATCGTATAGCTGCTTCATGCCGTTACAAGCCTCGTCAAACTTGCTTTCCAACACATTGCGTACCATGTTCTTGACATGAAGCGGGTGAGGCTGGTCACACACCTGAAAGGAACAAGAAGAGGAGGAAACAAGTGGTGAAACCGAAATTTATCATCAGGTAAGTGAATTTGAGGTTATGTATCGAACCTTGAAGACGTTCTCTTGGTTGACGAACCGAAACCCACTGAAAGTGGCTTGCAAGTTGTTCAGAGCTTGCCTCATGTCACCATCAGCTGTGAAGATTATCGCCTCAAGGCCTTCAGGTACATACGGAACCTTGACAGATTGAGAACACAAGCAATTCTTAGCCAATGCAAAACCAGGAATCTAAATTCATAAAAGAAAGAGTTGGCAAATGCACATACATTCTCTGCTTGAACAACCACCATGAGACGGCCAAGTATCTGCTGATCAGATAATCTAGAGAACCGAACTAGCGCGCATCGACTCTGAATGGGCTCAATGATCTTGGCTGATGTGTTACAAGCAAGCGCAAACCGCGTCGAGTTTGAATAGATCTCAATCGTTCTCCTCAAAGCTTGTTGTGCTCCAGATGTCATGCTAATCTCACAAACCAGCACAGTGAATCAGATAAAAAAAAAGCTTGACAGCGTAAAATGCAGAGACGAGAATAAAGATTCCAACTTTTAGCACCACGAACCTGTCAGCTTCATCTAGAATCACAACCTTGTGACGCCCTGGAGGAAGCGTTACTTTCTTCTGCGCAAACATCTTAATCTTGTTCCTCACCACATCGATACCCCTACAACCATAACATAGACACAATGCCATAGCACAGAAGATTAGGAACCAAACATCCAAAATCAAAATCTCATTAGTAACTACGAGATTGGTACCTATCATCAGATGCATTCAACTCCAGAACAGCCTCCTTATAGTTCGGGCCAAGTAGCTCGTGAGCGAGAGCCAAAATGCTCGTTGTTTTACCTGTTCCTGGAGGACCCTGAAGAAACAACAAAACAACACAAATGCACAAAATCAGAATGCAGTCTAGCGAACACTATAAAATTGCAGCTTATTTATCAATGTAAGGAGTGAAATCAAAGCTTCTAGTCACTTTGTTCACTTAAACAGACGATAGTAAAATGACGAAAACCCTAAAAATTAACGAGCTTTATCCTAAATTCTACACCAGAGACAAACCTAATTTCCCGAAGGGGTTTCTAATTAACCGATTTCATTTTGGAAATGCCGAGGAGGATTAAACAGCTAAAAACAGTGAATCTCACAGCGAGGATAAGATTCGGCATGTTTCCGTCGCGAGCGATGACTTGAAGTCTCGAGACTGCATCTTCGTTCCCGACGATATCGACTACTTTGCTCGGCCTGTATTTCTCGACCCACGGAATTTCGTATCCGCCGCCGGTGGAAGACGATGACGCCATTTTCAGTCAGAAGAGGAATTAGGAATCTCAGATGAAGATTTGGGGATTTTCTGGTTTGGAGGGAAAATTGCTGGAGAAAATTAGGAATCCCATCCCAAGGGTTTTAGGGAGACGATAAATTTGCATCTAAGGTCCTGTAAAATACGAAGAATACGAGTCTGGACCTATATTACTCAATATTATATATATACCCCCACAATTATTTGCTATGTTTCATTAAAGGGCCTAGAAAAGGAGAAGAATACGAAATCTGGACCAAATATTGTAATTGCACTTTATAGACATAAAAAATACTTGATATTTACACATTTGGCCCACTTTTTTTGTTTGGCTGTAGTTTGAGGGGACATTAAATGTTAATTGATTTTATATATTCAATTCAAAACAACAGTCACGTTTTTCCCATTTGTCCGTGTCATCTCCCCTCTCTCTCTCTCTCTGTGTTCGAATCGAAACCCTAACAAATCCGATTTTTTCTCTGAGATTGAAATTTCTCCTTTTTAATGGCGTAATTCGACACCAATTTCAACGAATTGAGATCAATTGCTGAAGATTGGAATAAAAACAATGTCAACAGAGACTAACAATTCCTCACCGTTTCCGCCGGCGTCATTTCGCCGTCATTCGACCGACGCCATTGATGCGACAACGCCTCTGATTTTAACCGGAGGTGATAACGACGACGGCGGCGGCGGTGTACGGATTTCGGTGAGGAGACAAGGGCTGAGAGAAGCGTCGAGGTTACTAAGACATGCAAGTAGCGGGAGGATGATGATGAGAGAGCCGTCGATGCTGGTTCGCGAAGCAGCGGCGGAGCAGCTAGAAGAGAGGCAAAGCGATTGGGCTTACTCGAAGCCTGTGGTGGTTCTGGATTTCGTCTGGAACCTCGCTTTCGTCGCCGTTGCTACAGCTGTTCTCGTGCTTAGCAGCGATGAGAAGCCGAATACGCCGCTTAGGGTTTGGATTGTTGGGTATGGGTTGCAATGTATGATGCATATGGTATGTGTTTGTGTGGAGTATCGTAGGAGGAATAGAAGGAGAAGTAATAGGAGTCTGAGATCTCTTTCTTCTTCGTCTTCGTCTTCTTCTTCTTCATCATCTTCTATGGAGGAGGAAGTGGGTTTGGAAGATGAATACATATTAGAGAGCGAAAACAAAAGGTATGTTCTTTATGCAGATCACTTGTATTTGTGATAATGTGGTGTGAAATTTGGCTAAAGTAGCGTTTTTTTCTGTAACCATTTGCCAAAGCAGTTTTGCTAAGCATGTAGAGTCTGCAAACACAATGTTTTCGTTTATATGGTGGATCATTGGATTCTACTGGGTATCTTCTGGTGGACAAGAGTTAGCACAAGGATCTCCTCAGCTTTACTGGTTAGTTTTTCTTGTTCCGTTTCACCATCTCAAGAATTTCCAAAAGATTGATTGAAGTGTAAAGTTTTGAATGGTGTTGCTTATTGTGTAGGTTGTGTATAGTGTTTCTCGGTTTCGATGTGTTCTTTGTGGTTTTCTGCGTTGCATTGGCTTGTGTTATCGGCATTGCTGTTTGCTGCTGCTTGCCTTGCATCATTGCAGTTCTCTACGCCGTAGCAGAACAGGTAACTTCTCTCATAACCCTGTTTTTGCGTCCTCTTGAGGAAATCGAATTTGTTCCGATGCAAATCTGTTGAAAATGCAGGAAGGAGCTTCGAAAGAAGACATTGACCAGCTAACCAAATTCAAATTCCGTAAAGTTGGTGATTCTGAGAAACACAGTGTCGATGAAGAGCAAGCACAAGGAGGAGATTCAGGGGGAGTGATGACTGAATGTGGTACAGATTCACCCATCGAACATACTCTTCCTCATGAGGATGCAGTAAGTAGTAAACACAAAACCGATCTCTTTTCATGTTATGTTTGTGGATAGGACTCTGTTCAGATTTTGCTTGTGTGATGAATCAACAGGAATGCTGCATTTGTCTTTCGGCTTATGAAGACGAGACGGAGCTACGAGAACTCCCTTGTGGACACCATTTCCATTGCGGTTGTGTGGACAAATGGCTTTACATAAACGCTACTTGTCCTCTCTGCAAATACAACATCCTCAAGAGTAGTAACTTTGAAGATGGCGAGCAAGTCTAGAACAGAAGAAAGAAGAAGGAGAAACTTGCAAATATGCGCAGAGATCTGTATCGTTAGCAGCTGAAGAGGAACCCATTTAAAAAGGGTTCAAGATTTGATCAGTTTACAGTTTTACATTGTTATGATATGTAATACACATTTTAGTTGATGTTGTTGAGTTATGTTAACATGTATTGGTTCTTTCTTGCTCAACAAGACAACATGATCTTGTTTCTCTGTATCCTTTTGATAAACTTTGCTTATCTCGGTAAACTGATTAGTATCCGATTGATTATGAAATGGAATTACAAAGCTGTAAACCTAGATCTCATAGCGATCTAGGAAGAGACTCTCATGGCGAATCTCTATCTATAAGCTCATCACGCTTAAGATTCACAACTCAATAACTGCATAACCAACTCTACAACAAACTAGACATTTATAGCTTTGACTAATCCGGTTCTCTTCTTTGACTCTTCGACCTCTTCTTCTTCACTCGACAAGCTCATTTGCCAACTCAGCTGCCAGCTCATCACGTTCCTTATCATCAGAGTTGCTCTCAGTCGTATTCTTCTTCTTTTTTCGGTAATACGTATGACGCAGCTTATCACCTTTATTATTCAATCTCGAATTGAGAATGTCTCTTGCAGTGATATATATGATTTGAGTTTGAGTTTATTCGAGTAACTATGAGTTTCATACATGCTTTACTTTGTAAAATTCAGATTCCTGATAATGGAGCTCACAAATGATTAGCTGTTTTGTAATGATTAGTTAATATTTTTATTAACCGAAAGAGGACACGTTCGATACAAACTTTTTTGTTTAAGAGAAAAAAAGTGCAGGAAAATAAATCTATTACTATATATTTTGTGTTTTCTTCTTTAGGTCGAGTGGTGAAGATGAAAAGGAAAAGGCTTTAAGAGAAATAAAAAATCAAGGCTTTTTCTGGAAACCCCATGGATTGTTATTTGCCCAGTTCCACTGATCTCTGCACATCTCATCCACTCCATATTTTGCCCTAATAAACAAAAACATCACAAAGAATCAGTCCCTGCTTCATAACATGTCAACACAAAAAGGATAAATCCCTTATTCAAGTTATGGTTCTTAAAGTTCTTGTCAAGATCATCAAACTGTTCGTTTTATATGCGGAAATGGTAAAAAAAGATGACTTACTTCCATCCGAGTTCTTTCTCAGCTCTCTCAGTTGAAGCATAAACAGCTGTTGCATCTCCAGCTCTTCTTGGACATAGCTTGATAGGTATTTTCTGCAAACAAAAAAAAAAAAAAAATGCTTTGCTTATTATAGCATTCTTTGACAGCAAATCTTACGACATTNTCAAAAGATCCAATTCACATTCATTTGTTGTAATTTGGGGTAATAAGTAGAGAAAGAAAGAAGATAAATCTTACCTTGCCAGAAGCTTTTTCAAAAGCAGAAACCATTTCTAAGACAGATGTTCCTTGACCAGTCCCAAGATTATAAGCATTACAGCCTAAGATTAAGAGTTACACATCAACACATAAAACATTCTCAAAATCCTAATCTTTGATTGAGCCCATAGATTAAATTGTTTTATAGAGTTTTACCAATCTTTGAGTCTGTAAAGAGCTTGTTCAATGCAGCGACATGGCCATCTGCTAAATCCATTACATGAATGTAGTCTCTAACCTGCAAGAAAGTGTATGTTAAGCTTACCAAACTATCATCACACAATCCTAAGCCGTATTTTAGATTAAGAGAAATCGATTCTTGTACCGCGCTACCATCTTTAGTAGGATAGTCATGTCCAAATACATTGAGCTCAGGTAATCTTCCAACAGCCACTTGTTGTATATAAGGCATGAGATTGTTTGGTATGCCTTTTGGATCTTCTCCGATTCTTCCACTCTCGTGAGCTCCAACCGGATTAAAGTACCTCAGAAGAATGATCTTCCATTCTGGTTCTGCTGCCTGAATGTCTCTAGCTATCTCTTCAAGATACAGCTAACACAAAAGTAGAAAATGACAAAGGATTTTCAAAAACTCACTCACAAATGAGATATAGCTTTCAAGATTATGTGCTTCAAGAGCTTAATACCTTGGTACGACCATAAGGATTCATAGCTTGTAACTCAAAGTCTTCCACACATGGTACTATTTCAGGTTGGCCATAGACTGTTGCAGACGACGAAAACACCATCTGTGTATATATATTTCAGCATCACAAAAAAAAATCATTCTGACCATTTGCATATAAAAAAGAAAGGATTGTGTTGTGTCTAACCATTTTGCAGTTGTACTTTGCCATTGTCTCATAAAGATTGATTGTTCCAACCAAGTTGTTATCAAAGTAACGACGAGGGTTGCCAACACTTTCACCCACAGCTTTAAGACCAGCAAAGTGAATCACAGCATCAAATCTGTTTTCCCCTCACACAAGAAACAGAATATTAGACAAAAAGGGACAAATATCAAGAAAAAAATTGCATAATTTGAGTCTTAAAGATTACCTCTGTTTGGAAAAGAGTCTCTCAATATCTTCTTTGTTTCTTAAATCACCCTGAATTTAAATCAAAACACCATTAAATTACTAAACTAAGAATCTGTGAAAAACAGAGCAAATTGTTTATGTTCTTGAAAGAAACAGAGCAAATTCGGAAAGAACATTGATTTGTCTGTTTCTTTCAAGAACGTAGCCAAAAGTAACATAAAAATTAAAGTTTTTTTTTGTTTTTTTTTGGGACTGACCAGACTGAATTCAAGCTTGGTAGAGAGATCAGGACCAACAAGCTCACGAACCCTATGAACAGCTTCGAGGACAGAGTTATCAAGATTATCGATGATAGTAACCTTAAAGCCCTGATTCAAAAGCTGGACAACAGTGTGTGTTCCAATGAATCCAGCACCACCAGTCACCAAAATGTTCTGCTCCACAGAAGAACCCATTTTGTCTAACAAAACCCACTTGGCAGAATCGAAACTTTCTTGCGAACAGACAAAGAAAGATGAAATCGACGGTTGAGCAGATCAAGGAGTGAGGGAGAGAAGAAAACGTAACAGTCTTTTTATTTATTTTGGGATGTTAATGATCTGTTGCTTTCTTGTGAGAAGATAAGAACGACGCCGCAAAAGCGAAATTAAGGAAAAAGTTTGAGATAGAGAAATGAAAAATATCTTTTCTTTTTTGGTTTCTTATCAAAAAGGTGAAGATGATTGTTGATCCGTGTTCTTCTTTCTTTTCATCTTGGTATGAAACTCGTGAAGGTTTAAATAACACTTTACAGCTTTTTGACCCAAAAAAAGATTTTGTTTGAACAATAAAAAAAGATATTCATTTGCCTTTTCTTGATCTATTTTGGGATAGATGGATAACGAGTGAAGACCAAATCCACGAGGATTAGAGAGGAAATGTTTGTTTGTTTTACGGTCTTTGGTGTAATCTATTTTTCGTTTTCCTAATGTTTATAGTTATTAAGGATTTTGTCCCTTTTTTTCTTTTTTTCTTGCGAGTATGTTTTGTGTTGATTATTTATTTTAGACAAATAATCTAGCTTTTCTTTCTTCTTTAACAAGAAGAGATAAGTAACTAATATGCTAAATTTATTGATTAAAATGTTACTGTTGGACAATAGGGTTCAACAGAGTGATAGCCATCATATATTCACGGCAAAACTAGATGAGAAATTTAGTGATGGATTTCTCAAGAATTATAATTTCTATAGGAGGATGGCCTTATTTTAGAAGGTGAATGTTTCGGGAAAGACTAAAGAGCATCTCCACATTTTTTATTACTAACTTTTTTTTTTTTTTTTGTTTAAGAGACTTGCATTGTTTTGCTTTTCCATTGGTGATATCCTAGAGAAAGTATCATAAAAAAAAATTATGTTATAAATAAAATACATTTAATAAATATTAAAGAAGAAATCATACCTTAAACAAGAAAACGATGTAAAAAAGCCCTAGTTTTCAATCTCTCTCAGACACAAACTTCAAGACAG
>OVBJ01003312.1:0-12733 GCA_900406535.1 Noccaea bulbosa
TTGGAGAAGAATTTTCCATGAGCGGCGGTGATGAGGACGGATCCACGCTTGAATTGAGATTTGGCTTGGTGGAGAAGCAAGAGAATGGAGGCAATTGTGTCGGAATTGAATCTGTGCTCGCCGTCTCCGGTTAGGGTTAGGAGAAAGAGATCGTCGCGCTTTTCTAAAGTGCATATGGTGAAGGCGCAGGGGAGAAGAAATATTCGAGATTGAAATGCTTTAAATGATGAAATTGATAGTCTTGAATCTTGATGTTGAATTATATTATGCATGAGACTATTGAACATGTTTTGATCCGAGGAGTCGTTTTTGCCGAAACATTTAATTTTTAATTTTTTTGTTTGACTGGATTTTGCTTTGTTTTTAATTAAAATAAAAAGTAAAATGATTTTTTAAGAGATGAGGTGTCATTGAGAGGGGAGCTGACGTGTCAAGCACTTGTGAGACACAACTCAACTTTTAAGGTATAGATTTTAAGTACTCCAACGAAAACAAGAAAGAATCCCTCGAGAAGGGATATAGCCTGTGTTCAAAAAAAATGGCCGATTTGGCCATAAATCGGTTAATAAATCGCAAATCGGACGGCCACCGTTGCGTTTAATGGAAATCAGACGTCATTGTTGGTCAACGAGGTTTGACCGAGAAAAACCGTTTTCTTCAAAAAACGCCGTGTAATAACAATCCATTTTGGTCGGAGATGGAGTTTGACGGAGATGAAAAGATTTACAGATCGACTTGTCGCCGGATCTGATCCGTAACGAGTCTTCCAAGAGGTATTCGAAGAATCTGAAGGTTGATTTGTGAAATTTCGTTTAGATCTACCTCAGAATCGACATCGGGAGCTTGTGTCGGTGGTTCAGCGACGGCTCTTCGAATACTTTTGTAATGGATCTGAAAAGAGATAGATGCTGAGCCATTGAATCATGTCAAGTTGAACGGTGGATCTTTCATAGATGTTGAGTATCGAGAACGAAGATGCTTGCTTGAGAATACAATTGTTTTTTTAGTGGGTTTAATGATCTAAAATTAATTTGTAATTGGATTGTGGGCTTTGAATACTCTTGTAGTGCCCTAGTTAATGGGCTTTGAAATGAAATAATTATATAACAATATATAATCTGATTATATTAATTACTTACTTATTACATATATGAAAATGTTGAAAAATATATAAAATAAGGTCAACATTTCCTCTTCGATTAATCCCCGATTAATCTTAATCTCGGCCCGACTGACCGATTAACGATTACCGATTTTTTGAACACAGGATATAGCTCATGTTTCTTTAAAATACAGTATATCCAAATAATTAATCAATCCCTCGGCGAATCCCTGAATATACTTAACGCTCAAAACAGATGTTACAGATCTACAGTCTTTGTCTTGAATCTCGATCACCAACGTACTGTAAATTGTAAAACACACTTTTACAATTATAACGTCGCTGATAATAAACAATTACTGCAATCTCGAAAATGAAAAAGGGGAGAAAAAAGAAAGAAAGCCAATATCATAAAAAAACCATAGGAATGAAATTAAACAAAAAAATATGGAAAATTTTGAGTAATCCACCTTTTACACTTTTCAAAACTACGTCAAAATTAATATTTGAATTGACAACTTTAACCTCACATACACCTCAACTAAATCTAGTAATCAACACAGCAAAACCCCTTGTGTTTCACCAGGTGCTGACACATCAGCAACCAATCAAAACATTTTAATTAATACAGCTCAGCATTGTTTAACCACGTCAGTCTATTCTCTCTCTCGCTAAAACACATCGCTTCTCTCTCTCGCTAAACGAGACACATTTCCCGAACCCAGAAGGGAAAGGTCCGGCGAAAGAGTTCACGTGAGATGGAAGCGAGCCGTTGAGTTTGTTGGAGGAAAGGTCAAGACTTTGGAGCGAAGGAAGGTTTACGCTGTTTGGGATTTCGCCGGAGAGATCGTTAGAGCTCAAATCAAGCGTTAGGAGATTCGCCAAGGCGAAAATCGAAAGAGGGATCGAGTCTCTGATGAAATTCTGAGAGAGATTGAGAACCTGTATCTGATCCAGCTTCCCTAGAGAATCGGACAGTTTTCCTGACAGCTTCGATTTCACGAGCTCGAGTTTAGTGACTCTTTTGGTGTTGTCTAGATCGGTGGAGGAAGAATTGCAGGTGATTCCGGTCCAATTGCAGCAATCTGTTGTGCTGTCGTTGACCCAGTTGTCTGTTTTTGGGTCGAGATTGGCCCAGAAGCATAGTAGCTCTGTGAGGAAGATGACGATCACCCACAAGTGATGAACACGCATTTCAAGAAGAGAGAACAAACAATAAAGAAGATATTTCGCAGAAGAAGAAGAAGAAGAAGTGGAAGAGGATCGGTGGGGATTACGTACAGGGCGGTGCTTGATAACCAGCTTATAGTGACGGTGAAGAGACTAGACGCGGCCAAATCGGCAGTGACAAGCGAAGAAGCGTTCCAGAAACACATGGAGATTGTTGTTGGCTTATTTTCAATCGAACGGAGAGAGACTCATCATCTACGATTGTCAACCCAATGGAAGCCTATTCAATCTCATTCACGGTAATCTCATCTTCTCCAATCTTTCATTAGTCTTTAAGTTTCTAACTCACTGAGTCATAACCGAGTTGATAATTTTCTTTAATTAATTATGTTGGTCGTTAAAAAAAAAATATGATAGGATATATAAGCTAAAAATTTTAATTTTTTTTTTATGTCGGCTTCTTTTCTTGAATAATTTTGCTTTGAACATTACAGAAAACTGGAGAACCTTGAAAAATAGACCTATCTTCCTTTTCATATATAAGTTCATTTGGGAAACATATTAAGCTAAAACATTTGTCGATTGTATAGGCCATGAATATGACCTCTATGAACTGGATTATGATGTTGATATACACGAGTGTTTAGGAGCAAGATGCTTATTATACGAGTTAACTGAGACATTGAGCTAAGGATTAATATTGATAAGCGTTAGGAGATGCTTGGGACGATTAAGCGAGAGAGTGTTTTTTTTGTTTTAAAGATCCGATTCTGGTATGTAATCAATTACTCTCCACGTTCGTGGTATCAAGGATGAAGAAGAATAAAGGAGGACTTTGAGCGAGACGGATCAAAGAAAAAATTATATTACGGTTCATTTTGGGTAGGTCTAGGGTCTGAGTCGATTGGACGTGGTACTTTAAGCGAGAATCGCTATGGAGCCAAAGTAAGTTATTATGACTCATAGTGTTGTGTTCTTGGTTTTTGAAGACTGATTGGTTTCTTGGTTTCTAAGGCAAGAAAAAGCTAGAGATACTGTAGTTTAAAAAAAATGGAATCAGAGAATCTTGAGCATATGACTATATGAGAAACAAATATTATAGCGGCATTAGTTTGTCTTTCCGTGAATATCAACAGTTATGGAGAATCTGCTAAACTTACAATTTATTAACTAGACAAACAAAACTTATAAGCTAAAATACAATCAGATGGATGTAAAGGTCGGTCGTTTATCAAAAACTGTTACCCAAAATTTATTCGTAAAAGAAACATTGGATATTAGCAGGTAAGAAGGTTCGGGTACAGATAAGATCATGTAGTTATAATCCATTCAACTATTTTTATAATTAAAAATACAATCAGAGAAATGTAAAAGTCAGTCGATTATCAAAAACTATTACCCAAAATTTATCCGTAAAATAAAAGTTGGACATTAGTGAATAAAGTTTGGGTACAAATAAGATCATTTCCCAAAATTTAAATTATATATATGACACTGACATAAGAATAAATTAAAATATAATTTTGAGACGTAGAGGCTATTTTATATTTTTTCATATTGAAATTAATAATAATAATTTATAAATATAAATAACATTTTTAGATAATACTACGATAAAAGGGGATATATTTAGTTTCTATATCCTTCATGACTCTCAATTTTTATTATGATCGATATAAATAATTCCAAAAAAAAAAATTAAATCTATAAAAGGAAAAAAAAAAAAAACTGCAGCAGTGGAACTTATGGTCGGATATCACAAACAAATCTGCCGGGTATCAAAAACTATTACCCAAAGTTTATGAAAAGTAAAAATTGGATATTAGGCGATAGCGTTTTGGGTATAGACAGGATCATGTAGTTATAATTCAAATGGTTATTTCTTAATTAAAAATACACTCAAATGGATTTAAAGGTCGGTCATCGGGTATCAAAAACTATTACCAAAATTTATCCGTAAAATAAAATTTAGATATTAGCAGGTAAAGTTTGGGTACAGATAAGA
Source organism: Noccaea bulbosa (assembly GCA_900406535.1). Classification (NCBI taxonomy): domain Eukaryota; kingdom Viridiplantae; phylum Streptophyta; class Magnoliopsida; order Brassicales; family Brassicaceae; genus Noccaea; species Noccaea bulbosa. The sequence goes on from OVBJ01003312.1 coordinate 4,278, forward strand.
TCATGTAGTTGTAACCCAAACGGTTATTTGCATAATAAAACATATAATCAGATGGATGTAAAAGTCTGTCGGGTTTCAAAAACTATTACCCACAATTTATATGTAAAATAAAAGTTAGATACTACCAAGTAAGGTTTGGGTACGGACAAGATCATGTAGTTATAATTCAAACAGTTATTTGCATAATTAAAAATACAATCACATAGATGCAAAAGTATCAAAAAACTGTTACCCAAAATTTATTTGTGAAATAAAGTTGAATATTAGCGGATAATATTGAACAAGATCAACTTTTACTGATAGTTATAAAAATTGGATATATCAATAATGATAAACCTGAATAAAAAAACTCTAGCTGCACAGCTGATACATAATAAAAAATACGACAAAAATTTTCACACGGCGTAGCGCGGGTACCGACGACCTAGTTCAATCAAAATTGTGTCGACCTCTCGTTGTTGGTCGTCGGAGGTGAGCTCATCGTCGGAATCAGAATCGGAATCGCGTTGAGATACGACTGAGCTTGAATCACAAACGTCAATCCGGAACCAACGGTCTGCCTGAGCTCCGAGAACTCACCTTGAACCTCCGCAGTGGCGAAGTCGGAGGCCATCGCCTTCATCGCTTGGCTAATCCATTTCACTATGTTCCTCCCTAAATCTCTCCGCCCCAAGGGATCACCGTTTTGATTCAAAGCACGAAGACTCAATTCCTTATCGTTCTTCTTTTGCTCCTCCGGTTTCTCGACCTCATCGACACAGAGCGTGGTGTTTGGCTATTAGCTGATTATCTTTTTGTAATGAATACTTTTTGAGTAGTGCTCGTGGAGAATTCATAGGTAAAAAGTTTTGCTTCGATTGTTAGTCTTGGAACAGAGAGAACAATTTCTTCGACAGGAAAACATGCGTAATGATTTCAATAAGCATACGGGTCTCAGCTTCAACAACAATCAATTGAGGAAGCATCTCGATGTTCTGAGACAACGCTATAACTCTCTGAAATCGTCTCGTCTTTGTTAATGGAAGAAGAAGATACAAGATGTATATTGGGGTTAGACTTGTGGGAAGAGTTTGGTGTACAGCCGAGGAGTGAGCAGGTTAGAGCCAAGGATTGTGCCATTTATGAGCAGCTTTGCGTTAGATTTGGTGATGATTCTGCTTATGGTAGATATGCTCAGTCAAGTCACTTTGAAGGATTAGAAGAGTCCACGGCAAATCAAACCTCACCAACACCAAATGTGACGGAAGCAAACACTAACTTGGCTGAGAGAAAAACGAAGAGAGAACCAGAAGACTTCTTGGCACAGATCCTGCAGCGTTGGAAACCGTGGCTGGTGCTTTGTCAGATATGATGACTTCTTTGAGGTCAAGGATAGCTGATTCGGGATCGAGAATGTGGAAGAAGGTGTCTACTTTGCAGCGTCCTGGTATTAGAGAGACTTTCATGTCTCTTAAAGCAAGCAACTTACGCTTGATGAGAGTGATTTTGAATAAGGATAAGCTAGACCGTCTCATGGGCTCGGACTCGTCCTCTGCTAAAAGTATTTTGGATAAATTATGTGGTGAAGATTATGATGGTTATTAACCATCTTGTTGAGATATATGAAGGTTGTTATGTGTATATATATATATATATATATATATATATATATATGTTTGAACTTGAGTCTACCAAATGTAATATTTGTGGAATGAACAAAAAATAAAAAAATTCAGAATATATTGGAAAAAATGTAATACTTGGAATTATCTAAGACTCTTGATGCTTTTTAAATTTGCTGAGATTTTTTCAAAAAAGTTACGGAGAAAAAAGATTGAAAATACTTTTTACAATGCTATCAAAAACCTCTTTTGTAAAATATCACAATCAATAACAGCTGAATAAAACCCTTATTTTGAATTTTCTGAGTGCATATCAAAAGCTCGGAACCTGGATAATCATATCTGATATTCCTTCCATTTCAGATATGTGACAAATTTGTCTGTTTTATTTACTAGTACACTACATAATTTCTTCTCTCGTATAAACAAATTAAAACATAATGGAGAAACAGTAAACAAAAAAAGTTAAAAATATACATCAGAATTACAAATCTGCAGCCACAAAAGGTTAAAAAAAAAAACGAAAATAATTTCCATATCTGTAAACTCTTTCACAGTTTCAACGAATACGATTCAAGTGCGAGAATGGCTCATGTGATGCTTTTGGAGCAGGTTTTTTTGCGGTCTCTGGTACTCCGAAAACATTCCAGAACCTGAGAGTCTCGTCTCCTGCTGCTGAAGCTACGGTACAGCCGTCTGGGCTCTGGGCCATATACAGAACTCTTGATGTATGAGCAGTGAGCTCAGCCATTTTCACCATGGACGGGTACTTCCAAAGCGTGAGCTGGTTCTGCGGAAGCCCGTGTGAGCTAAGCAGCTCTCTTTCATTCTTGCTCCATAACAGAGAACAGACTTGGGAGCCGGTGTCCACCGAGTTCAAGCAAGCCCCTGTGCGAGTGTTCCAGAACTTGATCGTCCCATCTCCTCCACCGCCCCCAGTTGCAAGCAAACTGGCTTGGAAAGGGCACCAGGCAAGGGCTTTAACTGCAGATGTATGTTCTTCAAGCCTGTGGAGCCACTGAGTGGTCGAGGCGACAGAAGGGTCCCATACGTGCACCACATTGTCGTTGCCGCCACTCGCTAGCTGCCGTCCAGAGGCAGACCACTTGAGACCGCAAACCTCTAGAGTGTGGCCCCTGTAGCTTCCCACAGCGTGTGACCTGATCCTCACATCGTTGTTGATGATCCGCCCGTCCATCCCTCCAGTTGTGAGGATGTGATCGTTCCACGCCAATGATCCCACTCTTGATCGGTGGCCGCCTTTCAGAGTTGCCAGCTGACGGGCGGAAGCAGAATCCCAGAGTTGCACTTGAGAGTTGTTGAGGCCAAGTGCGACGTGGCGACCATCGGGTGCAAAGCTGATACTTGTGACGGGCCCTTCCTCTTCGTCGATGGTCACAAGTTCGGATATGGAACCAGTGGAAGCATCCCACAGGTACACGGTGTGGCCCAACGCAATGGCCAAGACGTTGGCACTGCCCCAGTCGAGCAAGTTGAGGTAGAAGTCATCCACAATGTCAGGCGCATCCAATGTCTTCTCGCAAGTCTGAGGAATGTATCGGCGAGGCTTACCGGGTTTGGGTTGTTGGTGAAGAGAAGCAGATCGGTCTCTGGGAAGCGATTCCACTGGTTTGTTCCTGAAGGCGAGAATCCGGGTGCGGTTCTGATTCATCACCTCAGCCAATCGCTTCCGGTACGCCTCTCTCGATGGTGAGCTCGCCGCTGCGGTTTGATCCTTACCTTTCCTTCCTTCGGTGAGGGCGTAGTGGGCATAGTCGAAATCCATGGCGGATCTGTTTGGGATAAACCGGTCAAGGTTTTCCTTGGATTTCTTCCTGGGGAGAGAGTGTTCTTCAAGAGGAAACCGAACCTGCATCATACCTGCATCCATTGTTACGAAACACAGAGCAAAAACACACAGAAAATACGATAGCGATGACGATATACGAAACGGGTTAGAAGACCTAAATTCTCACAACAATTAAGCAAAATTAGAACTAAAAGATGAATCAAATAAGCCTGCAGAGAAGAGCGTTAGATAATTCGAGCAGAGAGAGAGAGAGAGAGAGCGAGCCAAGAGTTGTTCGTCGCTGAGCAAAACACACAGAAGATACGATCGCGAGATGATATACGAAACGGATTAGCAGATGTAAATTCTCAGAACAATTAAGCAAAATTAGAACAAAAAGATGAATCAAATAAGCCTGCAGAGAAGCGTTAGATAATTCGAGCAGAGAGAGAGAGAGAGTGTTCGTCGCTGAGGATGTGAGATGATGAGAGAAGAGCAGATTGAAATTGAATTGGTCCAAATAGATAGAGATTTCCTTTTTCCAAACGCTTTTAACCTAAAATTAAAAATAAGGAAAAAATCGCTGGAAACCGCCTTAAACAATTCCGTCTCTAATCGCGCGTTTTAAACGACAAGCGGCCACGCACTCGAGGAAAAAGGGAAATAAAATAAAATTCGCTTAGGGTTTGTTTCTTCAATCAATCTGTATTCTCGAGGAGACGAAGATGGTGTGCGATAAGTGTAAGTTCATCAACATTCTCCTCTTCTTTCATTTCATATCTTCAATTTCGTATTCTAATCGAATCAATATCTATGCTTGGATCAAAATTTCGTTTTCAATTTGTTCGATCGCTGTGTTTGTTGAGATGATATCGCCTTGATTAACATTGGGAAAATCTAATTACTTGTGATTCGATTCGTTTCTAGCTCGATATGTTACATGTCTCGGGATTAAAACCTAATGGTTTTGGTTTCTTAGATCGGAACCTTGATACGAGTTTTTCAGATCTGTTTATTAGTTTAAAGTTTTTTTTTCTTTTTTTCTTTTCTTACTATTTAGGTGAGAAGAAGTTATCTAAAGTGATAGTTCCAGATAAGTGGAAGGATGGTGCTCGCAATGTAACCGAAGGCGGTGGCCGTAAAATCAACGAGAACAAACTTCTCTCCAAGAAGAACAGGTTTGTTTCTTTACGTTTTCAATCTTATTTTTTACCAATCTTTCATCAAGTAGAAGTTTTCATGGAAATAGCCATTAACCTGTAAGTTTGGGAATGTTTGTAGTGTCTTTGTTTCTTGATAGTCTCGTCTAAGAATCAGCAGTAGATGTAGAAGTTCTCATGTAAGTAGCTATAAATTCGCAAGTTTTGGGATGTTTGTATTGTCTTAAGCTTTAGTCGAATATTGGTTTTTGTTTCTTGATAGTTTCTTCTAAGAATCATTAGCGACACTTTGCAAGGTTGGGGTGCTTGTATTGTCATTTGTTGAATTGAGCATTGGTTTTGTTTTCTGTAGGGTTTCTAAGAAACATCAGTAAATGTTTGTTGTAGCCACTTGTTATTGTGCCTTACGCTACTGGTTTCTTAGTCATTGAGCCTGATGCTTATGTGGGTTTTGACTCGTATGGGGTTTATGTTGAATGTTCAAAGTAATTGTAGTAACCTTTATGGACTTGAGGGACTTAGTGTTCTCGTAGTTAATCTTTCTCTTTTGTTTTCTTGGCTGGTTCTAACCATGTCTTGTGATGTTTCTTTTTGCTTTAATAGATGGTCACCGTACAGTACCGCTACAACAAAGTGCATGATCTGCAAGCAGCAAGTTCATCAAGATGGTAAATACTGCCACACTTGTGCCTATAGCAAAGGTAAAATAGTATTTACTAATTACATCTCTATCTACCTCTTCTTACCTCTAATTATATAGCCATGTTGTAATAGAGCAACTTGATCCAATAACTAATGTAGTTGGCTCTGTGTGGTTGTGCAGGAGTGTGTGCCATGTGCGGGAAACAAGTGCTGGACACCAAGATGTATAAGCAAAGCAATGTATAATAAACAAATCTGCAAGCTTTCACACTTATCTTGTTATATTCTTAGCTTTCATGTATTCTTGTAACTCTCTTTCGTTTATAACAAACACAAATTTCCCTGTTTTGGGGGTTATCGTGAAGTTCTAATCTTTCTTGTTAATCATGTTGGCTCTCTATGTTGTTGTGTGATCTTAAAGTTTTAATCTTTCGTGTTAAAATGGATAAACGAAGAGAATAAGAGTCAAAACCGTACCGCGTCTCATTATCAAGACATGAAACCATGTATATGCTAAAATTGAGAGATTTGGTTCTTGGTACCGATACAATTATACTGTCTCTTCTTCTTGTAACTGGTTTATAACATTAAAAGTAAAGTAATAATGGTAACAAAAAGTGACAAGTTATTGTCCTGTGTATCCTGGGCATAGTAAAGTGGATAAGCTGTGATCTTATCTTCTTCGCTTTGATTCTTTACGCATCTCTGCAAAGTAGTTGTCAAGATTCTGCTTCTCCCATAGCCTTTTATGCACCAGATCTTCCTTCTTATATTCATCTGAACAATCATCATCAACATTACATCAGAAATCAACCTTTATCCATGTGTGGTTCGGGTATGGAAAAATTAGAGTATGATGAGATACCGAGATTAGTCCATGCGTCGTGAGATACTCCGAGTGATCTTCGGGTTAGGTATGATGCGTCCTCCATTGAATAAGGAGCTTTCTTGATCTTGTATCTCCATACCCAACTGGTATACCATACTAGAAGCTGGAACAAGGAAACAGAAAAGTTTAATGGGAGTCTGTGAAAATGTGGGAAGTTTTTAGGAAAAAAAAAAATGAAACCTTGATGATAGTGTATGGTAGGAGAATGAATCGAACACCGAGAAGATCCCAGACTGATGGTTTTTCAGCTCCTTTGATTTGTAGGTCGAGTTCGTTGCTTAGCTCTTCTTGTAGCTTCCTGCCAAGAAGAGGTAATGAAAAGGTAATTTGAAAAGACTCATTCTCTGGTAATGAAAAGGTAATTTGAAAAAAAATTGAGCAGCATACTGGTCGATTTGCTTTGGACCCTTCTTCTTGTTTGTTACTCCACCCGTGCGTTCGAGCTCTAAGGCCTTGAGCCTGTTTTTGTATGCAGGAGTTCGCTTAACCGTCGCTAGAGCCTGCATCAAAACAAAGATGAAGAAAGTGAGCCCAAAGTCCGTAAAAAGTAACAGTATCTTGTTTCTAATGATACGCTTCAAGAGTTTAAAGCTACATAGAGTACTCTCATAGTTGCAAGCAGAAAAGTACATGAATCACATTCAAGAGGTAGATATGAAAAATATAGTGAGAGAATCTCTCCTTGTCTGTAATACGTACCTCATTATACCTTGCCACGTTGTTCAGATATTGAAATGCAGACAAAACTACCAGTAGACCAACAAGAACAGCACGAGGATCCTAGAAACACGTTTAGGAAAGTTTTCTCAGTTGAACATGCCAATGAGGTTTTTTTTTGCAAAGAAAAGTTATCAACAACACACAGGTGATATCTTACCGACTTATGTCCATATTTCGCTCGATAGTATTGAGCGGTGTTGTAAAATACCTAGACACAAGAAACACGATCAAAAGCTAGCTAGAAAACAAGAAATGAAGTTGACATTTCTCAGAGAAAATGTTCTGCTGACCTCTTCTGGATGCTCAATTGCATAATCATATTGTGCACGAGTCTCATTATCTTTCAAAATCTGCAAGAAATTTACAAATAAAACAAAACAAAACGACTTTTTGAGAACTTTGTGAATAGTAGTATGCCTTCAGACTTCACAACAATCTCAATCAAGATCAACTTTGAGATGGAAACCTATCACAACAATCTCATCGATCCAATGATTCCCTAGAAGACACATTTTAACCACATAAAAGACCTTCTTGTTCCTAAGATTCTCAGCTATATGTTGTATCAAGATTCAAAATCACACAGCTTGGATAGACTCAAAATTTCAAAAATCATACAAGATAAGTTACCTCGTAAGCAGTAGCGATTTTCACAAAGAGCTTCTTCGATTCAGGATCCGGATTCTTATCTGGATGACTAAATCGATTCATCAAAGGTGAGAAAACGAGATCAAATCCAAAATCAACACAACGAGATTCAATTGAAATCAAAACAAATCGAGGATCCTTACTGTTGCAGAGAAAGCTTGTAATACGATCTCTTGATATCCGATGCATTCGCATCTTGCTCGACTCTGAAATCGAAAATGCAATAGATTAAGAGAGAGAGACGGAGAAGAAAAACACAAACAATCTGACGGAAAATTGGGATCGGAAGCTGAACCCGAGGAGAGCATAGCAATCTTCTGCGCCGCAATAAATGGCCGTCGAAGATTGGACGAACAATGAAAGGAAGAGAAGAATCAAAGCAAAGCACCACCGCTCCGTCACCGGCGGCGCCATCTCTCGCTTACTCGTCGGCGATTTGGGAGGAGAAACACACACTTTGTATTGTTTTGTTGTTAATAAATTGAGAGATTTGTTTTTGAAGGTCAACAACAAATTTAACTCTACAGTATTTTTTTCCCGTGGCGTATATATAATTATATTATAGAGTATAAATAATTTTATCCGTATCGTGCGAAATAATAGGATTTAACATTAAAATAATGTTATAAGCTATAGTTTGCAAATTTGCCTTTTCTTTTCATTAAAAAGTTCAAAATGATTACGTATTCGCCTTGAGTGATTTACATAAAAAGTCATTTTTTGAGTTATGTATCACAAAGAGTCACTTTTTAAAACTGAATGACCTTTTTTGTATTGTAGTGAAAGAGAAATACCAAATATAATCTTAATGAAATAGAGGATGTTCAAAAAAAAAAAAAAAAAAAAAAAAAAAATTTTAAAAAAAAAGNTTTGTACGAATTGTTCTTGGACGATTTTAATGAAGGTGAAATAAAAGATCATTAAAAATAGAATATTTTTGAATTATGATGTACACTTTTTTTGGTATTGATATGTTTAGTCTGAACATGATAGGATTTAATGTAAAT
>OVBJ01003313.1:0-12729 GCA_900406535.1 Noccaea bulbosa
AGGAAAACAATCTAGTGTGATGATGTAAAAACAAAGAAAGACAAAAAAAAAGTTGAATCAAGTAAGGTGTTGCTGAACCCGAACCATAGTTGGGATGTAAGAAGAAGCAACAACACGAGCGTCTGAAGAAACCTTGTGAAGGGGGGATTTGGTTAAGCAATACTTGAACAATTCAGGACCCCCCAAACTAAACAATTTCCGTCGCTTCCCACCCGTTCTTTTCGACTCTGTCTATTTATCCCTAATGTTTCTGATTTCTGTCGATTCCCCCAAACGCCTTAATTGACGTACAATTGATTTAAATCGCTTTCTCAATTGTACGCCAATTAAGACGTTTGGGGGAATCGATAGAAATCAAAAACATTAGGGGGAAATAGACAGAGTCGAAAAAAATGGATGGGAAGCGACGGAAATCGTTTAGTTTGGGGGGCCCTAGACCGGCAACCCTAAGAACAAAAACCAATTTTTCTGCGACATTGACATTTTGATCTTTGTATATACTAAACCAGATATCCATATTACAAATGTTATAATTTAAATACATTAATTTATACCATGATACTTTTTATTTTTTGGCAAATTTTTTAATATTTATTCACTTGGATGTTCTATGGTGAAAAGAACACTTGTCAACGGCAGATGAAACACATACACTATTAGTCATTAGATAACGTGAAGCGAAAAAGTTTCTATAATCGAATTATCGTAACGATCTCGTTATGTCAATTTTTTTAAAAATATACATAGGAGATGTATTGAACTTGAGATTTAGAGTGATTTGGAGTGATTTCATTTTTAGATGATTTAGGTTGATTTGAGAAAAGTTTTTATGATTTTAATGAAATCACTCTAGAATCCCACCTAAAACCATGGGATTTTAGATGATTTGTTTTTAACATGTTTTAACAAGGAAATCCCACCAAATAACTCTAAAATCATTTAAAATTCACTTCTAAAATTAATTCCAATAACACTGGATTTAAAAGTGTATTTTAAAATTACAAGTTCAATAACACTGGATTTTAAAAGAGGTTTTAGAATTTAAATTTGAATAACAGGGAATTTGTCCTTTTAATACAAATCACATAAAATCACACAAAATACCAAATTGAATACACCCCCCATAGTATGTAGTTTTCCATTGGTGATTTCCATTATTGTGTAAATTTTGTAATTTTTTACTCACTTCCATTCTTGTGTATATTCTTGTTTTTTTTTGTCAACCCATTCTAGTCTACCTAAATATTCTCTCTCTTTTAGAAAACTTGATATGTTAGAAAAATGTATCTACAATTATTTAGATGTATCTAAATGTATTTTGAGTCCAGATACATTTAAATAATTGCAGATACATTTTCCTAAAACATCAAGTTTTCTGAAATAGAGAGAGCATATAGCATAATTAAATGTTAATCATAAAATCATTCATTACCTTGTACTCCATCTGTTCCATAATACTCTCTCTGTTTCATAATATAAGAGATTTTAGAGTTTTTAGTTTGTTTTATATTATAAGGTGTTTTCAAGTTTCTATGTAAAATTAAATGTGTTTTTGTTGCTTTTAAGTTTTTAAATGGTGCATATTATTTTTTAATTCGTTGAAATGTTTTGATGCAAAACATGTTTTATTTTTAAAAAGTACAAAAACTAAATGTGTTCTTAATCTGTGTGCAAAAACCTTAAATCCCTTATATTGTGAAACAGAGAGAATATTTGATGTTGTAGATTTTTCACATAAATTAAGAAATAATTAATATTAAATTATTAATGAATTGGTTTTTTAAATTAACTAGTCAACTACTTGTCAATCAATACTATCTAATAGTATTGAAGTATTCAAATACTTGTAATATTTTATTATTGATTACAAACTTTTAAAACATCAAAACAATATGAAACAAAGAGAAAAAAATTTAAACATCAAACATCAAACATGTTTTTTCAAGGATTTTTTCATATGTTAAAATGAAAATAAAAAGGGAGATGGATAACTAAATAAATAGCTAACGGGCTTATTCGATCTAATGAGTCTAAGGCCTAAACTTATATAAGCCCGATAATACATGTATCAAGTGTAAAGTGTTGCTATGATTGTGTCCAAATTGGCTATGGTTATGACGTTGATTTATTTGGTTCCGTAAAAATACTTTAGTTAGTGCGGAAAGATTCTTTGGCACAAACTGATGGGCCATTTATACATAGTGTTGGTAGTAACACGGAGCCACGCCATGTTAAATATGCTGGTGGCAATCTTTGTTATATCTGCACTTATCGGCTTATCTACGCTGTGTGTGTAGAATAGTCGTTCGTTGATTAAGTCAAAATTTTCGCATCATACGTATATATAAGATTTAAAGCATACCCAAGAAGTTCATTATTGTGTATCATGACAAATCCAAAGACCCATACAGTTAGAGATTAGTAAGAAGAGATTCATGTATATATATGTGTAACGACATCGAAATATGTAATTTTAGGAGTTGTAGTACTCCTCTTTTCATTTCAGCATATCAATGTAAGAATCTTTAATCTTGTAGTTCTTAAATTAATTAACTATTTTGAACCTGTTTTCAATCTCATATTTTATATTTTTGAACCTGAATCCATTTTCTTTTGGATTCAATTATTAATCGTCAAAGATAGGTACATAATACATAAAACTATGTATCTTTTTGCTATACATTATGCTTTATTTGTAGAACTTCACCAAAAATTGACGAGTTTCAGATGCATATTTTGTGGACATACTTGATTTGACCTAGTTGATAGAGCCATTTGACTTATCTAATTTAGAACAAAAATATATGTCTTATACTGTTTATACAAATAATTGATATCTGATGTCATTAGATAGGTACTTAAAACCTTAATTATAATTAACTTTGACCTGATCTGGATTTGACTTACTAAGTTAAAATATCATTTTTAATATAGTAGATGTCATAATTGGGACAAAAAATAAAGATTTATGAGAGGAGCAAGTGGATTAGTGGTTGTATAACCTCTGCCGTCATCTTATGTATAGAATTTATAGATGATCTGTTATGAACTACAAAAGATGACAAAAATAAAAGTAAATAGAGATTTATGGTTAAAGCACCACCATCCAAATTAAGAATCCCTAAAAATTTCAAAAAAAAAAGTTACTTATATTTCAATATAATAAGATTTTGCCGTTGAATTTTAATCAAAAGAATATTTAAACCAATTAATAATAGACATGATTTTTCTACGGGTTTTCAGACCAAGTGCAACGGAGATATTCTACCAATTTCTTTAGAAGAAAAAAAAAATTATACACGTGGTGAAACTGGCACGGTTTTCTAGGTAGTGGATCTCTTCCGAAAAAGTTTCGAAGCGTTTCTTTTGACACGTTTTGCCACGTGTCAGAACCCGATTGACTAATGCATTATTATTATTTTTTTTTTTTTTGAAAATCATTTAAAAAAAAAAAAGTTAATGAAACTTTACCTGTTTGCTTTCAATGTTCTCAGCTCTTATACCAATCGGTTTATACTCAAAGCGTTTTAGAAAAGGACTCACGTTGACTTATCTTCCTACCACACTTATTTAGTTATCTTCACAAACAAATTATATAATGCGATTATAGGTATACAAATGATTTTGAATTTGATTAAAAGCCCTATAACATTTTTTTTTGTTCAACAATTTTTTTTTTTAGAATCTGAGATTCAACACGTGGATTGCATTTTATAATTTTGAGTTATAGGAAGTTATTTTTTTTATAATAATTTAGGGGTAAATTCTAGACCTATGAAATGATTCAAATTAATATTCTGAGAAAAGTGCAGCCTACAGATAGACATTCTCTCTAGATATTCAAATGGGCCGTAAACAAAGGCTAATAACTATATAGATGTCAGTGAATAATATGTTGTAGTTTCACGCAGCAAATAGTTCAAATTTAAAACGTGTTGGCGTTTCTAGTTGTCTCTTTACCACTCGACCACAAGTCCCAGACACTTATTGGAAGTTATCTCAAACCACAAACACCTCAAACTCCACGGTCCACACCTTAGGTGACTTTTTCTTTTGTCATATGATAGTCACCAAATGGAGAAGAAACAGAGAATAAAGAGTAGTCCTAATTATTTCTTTAAAATAGTTGTTAAAAATAAAAGTAGTCCTAATTTTAATAGTCACTTTTAATTTGCTATTATTTTGTTTTTTTTTTAAACAAACAAACGTTGTCAAAAATTTAAATGTGTAAAGTCTTATCAGAATAAAGAATATAAAAACATATCCAGAAACCTAAACTATATTCTCTTAGCCGTTGATGGCCAAAATCAGTTTTTGAGAATATCATCATTATTGTCTAGCATATTCTCAGGTATGATAGTTTCATTTACAGAAAGTACAAAGAGTTGCGTGCTTATTCCTTTTTGATTGTGGGAATACCACAATCCACTTCAATATGCTTATTCAAAATACAAAAACAATTTCATAATATATTTTCGTTTAAAATATCAAAATATTGTCAACTCCTGAATCCTGATCAGATTTTCTTTTTTTTTTTTAAATAGAAGAGTTGGTCGGATGAGATTCGTGAAAATATTGCCGAAAAACGTGATGATGTGTTGTCCTTTCGTGATTATAAATTCTATAATATAATAATTTATTAATTATAATAATTAAATGCAGTACAATCACATGATCATCGCCACGGTGATTATTGATTAATAGTACTATTTTTATTTTTATATATGTGTGTATGTATAGCTCTGTACGTATTTATTCCCACTGAAGAAGGAGCATCTACAGTTGTTCTTCTTCCACTCCTTTGTTGCTTCTTCGAACTCGAAGAAATGGCGAACGTAATCGACGTGACGATGCCGTATAGACTTATAAAGGAAGAGATCGATTCGTCTCCTTCTTCTCCCGAAAGAGAATCTAGCCCTGTCGACGCCGTTCTCTTCGTCGGGATGTCTCTGGTGCTCGGTATAGCTTCTAGGCATTTGCTTCGAGGAACTAGGGTCCCCTACACCGTCGCTCTCCTCGTTATCGGGATCGCTCTCGGATCTCTCGGTTCGATTTCGATTGTCCCTTTCTGTTCTCTAAATTCGATCTGTTGAAACTCCATTTTTTCTCGAGTGATTGCTTCGTTTAGTTTCTGTGATTTTCTCCATGATAGCCGTCCAAGCCAATCAATGTATTTTGATTTCACTATTTCAGCAGTTATTTTAGAATTTTCTTGGTAGAATTAGAAAAGGAAGAAAGTTCATTTGATTACTGCTCAATTTTCTCAAAGGCTGTTTGTTTAATCTAGAGTATGGAACTCACCATAGCCTTGGGAAGGTCGGCCATGGAATACGTCTCTGTAAGCTCTTAGCTCTAAACAAATAATAGCAAGCTTTTGGCTGTTTCAAATTGAGAATCAACAAACAATACCTCAATGTTACTGTGAAGGGAATGAAATCGATCCAGAACTTCTTTTGGCTGTTTTCCTTCCGGCTCTTCTTTTCGAAAGTTCGTTTTCAATGGAAGTTCACCAGATCAAGGTTTGTCTTTCCTCCTAGCTAAGCCCTAAGGTGAAGGGCAATACTAAATGCTTTGGGTACTTGTGATGGAATTACTTGCATCTTCCCTTAGAGGTGCCTGGGGCAAATGGTGCTACTTGCTGGGCCTGGAGTTCTCATTTCAACATTTTGTCTCGGATCGCTTGTTAAGGTATGCATGCAGTAGCCTAACATTAAGTAGCCGTCGACAAACTAATCATAAGGAACTGAAATTACACTATAATGCTATTTGCAGATCACATTTCCGTATGACTGGGACTGGAAAACGTCGCTCTTGCTTGGGGGACTTCTAAGTGCTACAGATCCTGTTGCTGTTGTTGCTCTGCTTAAGGAGCTTGGTGCTAGTAAGAAGCTAAGCACCGTTATTGAAGGGGAGTCTCTGATGAATGACGGGTAATCATCAATTCATCATCATCATCATGTCAACGTACCTTTGGTTACTTTTATGATTTTTTGGAAGAAAAAAATACAGGACGGCAATTGTGGTTTTCCAGTTATTCTTAAAGATGGTTATGGGGCATGACTCTGACTGGGGTTCTATAGTCAAATTTCTGCTTAGAGTCGCACTTGGAGCGTATGTCTTGTGATCTTTTCCTCTTTTTAGTGATATCGGAGTGGTTGGTGTTCTTAGCTTCATGAATTTATAATGTGGTGCTTCTGTCTGTTTAGTGTAGGCATCGGTCTGGCTTTTGGCATTGCCTCGGTTCTTTGGCTCAAGTTCATATTCAATGACACAGTAATAGAGATTACTCTTACGATCGCAGTGAGCTACTTCGCGTATTACACTGTGCGTCTTTCTCTGTAGACCTTAAAATCCTGAGCCAATATATTATTGTTTGTAGTACAAATGAGAGTTAGCTACTGTGTGTCAGGCTCAAGAGTGGGCTGAGGCTTCTGGTGTTTTGACGGTGATGACTTTGGGCATGTAAGTTTCAATGATCTCACTTTTTCCTTTTTTTTTTGTTTCTTTCTTTCTTCTCCTGTAAGAAGCCACTGGTTATATAATAACGGGTTGTTACAGGTTTTATGCTGCATTTGCAAGGACAGCATTTAAAGGTGACAGTCAAAAAAGTTTGCATCACTTCTGGTATTTCTAAAACTTGTGGAATATGAAATTGTTCTGTATACCTTAACTCTATGTAGAAGGTTGATCTAAAGGACATATTTTCCCGGTGACTTGTGCAGGGAAATGGTCGCTTATATTGCAAATACTCTGATTTTTATCCTCAGGTAAGGGTATACTCATATAGACTCATCTCATGCGTGGGCCATGCCAACCCTAAGAAATAAGCTTATGGGTTGCAAAAAGCTATGTTAATGCAGTCTACTCTTCAGTGGTGCTACAGTATTTAAGTTACTTGTCATTATTTTTTTTGCAGTGGTGTTGTCATTGCTGAAGGCATTCTGGACAGCGAGAAGATTGCCTACCAAGGTGCCATTGATAATTCTTATAGCCAAAGTGAATTCAATTTAGAATACAGTCACAGAGGTCTGTTCACATAGTCATTGCACTTTTCCACCTGTTATCATTGCTTGCTATTATTGTGAACAGACCTCTGTGACTGTATTCATGGCATCGTTGTTTGAGAAGTGATGAAGCAAAATTACCACTGAGCTAGCACCGAAATAATAGGTTCTTTCACCAGCCTGATGATTATTAAGTAACTGTTACAGATATACTGTCCTGGATATATCTTTTTTTCCCTAGAGCCATACCCGCATAAGACGCAGAATGTCATGGACCTTTCCTTTCTTATATAGTGTGGATTTAAGAACTCTGACCCATGGTTTTTCCAGGGAATTCATGGGGATTTCTTTTTCTCCTCTACTTTTACATCCAACTATCGCGTTGTGTTGTTGTTGGAGTTCTATATCCATTGTTATGCCGTGTTGGCTATGGCTTGGATTGGAAAGAAGCCACTATACTCGTATGGTCTGGTTTGAGGGGTGCAGTGGCGCTCTCACTTTCTTTATCTGTAAAGGTTATTTTCAAGAACATTGTCAATCTTGTTCTTCTCTCCCTTGAATTTATGCATATCTTTTATACAGCCACATTGACTCAGTGTTTACTTATTGATTCAGCAATCCAGCGGAAATTCTTTTATCAGCACGGAGACGGGAACATTGGTAAGTTCCGGAAATAGTCTGCAAAGGTGTTATCAACAGCCTAAATGAACAATGGTAAGAGTATCATTTCACTTTTCTTGATATTCTCAGTTGTTTTGGCAGTTTATTTTCTTCACAGGTGGGATTGTGTTCCTAACTCTGGTAGTGAATGGATCCACTACCCAATTTGTTCTACGCCTTCTTCGCATGGACGGTTTATCAGCCACAAAGGTCCAAATCTTTTCACAGACTTAAATTATAACTTTAGTATGAAAATTCATGTTACTGTCATTGGGGGGAATCTGTGGTTATGCCTGTGTCTGGTGTGTATGTAACTATGTATGCGTTAGTCAGTGTAATAATTAGCGCAAGACCCTGTCCCTTAAGCTATTATTCGAAAATTCTCCACTTGTTGTGATTGACAGAGACGAATATTGGAGTATACAAAGTATGAAATGCTGAATAAGGCCTTACAAGCGTTTGAAGATCTTGGAGACGACGAGGAGTTGGGACCCGCTGACTGGTCTACAGTCGAAAAATATATTTCAAGCTTAAAAGATTCAGAAGGGGAACAACAGATTCATCCTCATAGTGGTTCTGAGACTGGGAATCTCGACCATACGAGTTTAAAAGACATACGTATACGTTTCTTAAATGGTAATTATCTGTGAATCTTAGCTCGAGCCTTTATCTATATACTATTTTTATTATTGAACCTTAGCTCGAGCCTCTTGTCTGCATCAGGTGTTCAGGCAGCTTACTGGGAGATGCTTGACGAGGGAAGAATATCTGAAAACACTGCTAATATTTTGATGCAGTCAGTGGATGAGGCGTTGGATCGGGTTTCCACGGAGTCTCTGTGTGACTGGAGAGGTCTAAAACCGCATGTTAAGTTCCCGAGTTACTACAACTTTATTCATTCTAAAATTATCCCACGCAAGTTGGTCACATACTTTGCTGTTGAAAGACTGGAGTCCGCTTGCTACATTTCCGCTGCATTTCTTCGCGCACATACAATTGCACGGCAGCAATTGTATGATTTTCTAGGTTCTGGAGCACACTTTGGACCATCTTTGTTGATCTATCGGAGTCTTTTTAGTAAAGACGTTACTTTCATACTTTTGTCTCTTAGTTATCTTTATTTTCTACACAGGGGAGAGTAATATCGGTTCTTCTGTAATCAAGGAAAGTGAAGTGGAAGTAGAGGGAGCGAAAGAGTTCTTGGAGAAAGTCCGATCTTCACTTCCTCAGGTTGTGAGTCGTGTCACTTGTTTTGTGTGTTTTTATCTTTTTTTTAGCGATAAACCACATGTAATCTCTGATCAACTTGGTTTGCAGGTGCTTCGTGTTGTGAAAACGAAACAAGTAACATACTCAGTGCTGAATCACTTACTCGATTACATTCAAAACCTTGAGAAGATTGGCTTGTTGGAGGAAAAAGAAATCGCTCATCTTCATGATGCTGTCCAGGTACCAAATTTTGAAAAAGAATCTGGATTCCTTCAACAAATGGTCCTCTCTCTTTTGTCTAATGTTCCTTCTCTCTCTATCTCTGCAGACCGGCTTGAAGAAGCTTTTGAGAAACCCTCCAATAGTTAAACTTCCAAAACTAAGCGACCTTATCACCTCACATCCGTTATCAGGTGCTCTCCCTGCTGCGATATGCGAACCTCTAAAACACTCGAAAAAAGAAACAATGAAGCTGCGTGGTGTCACGCTTTATAAAGAAGGTTCAAAGCCAACTGGAGCCTGGCTCATTTGTGATGGCATTGTTAAGGTAACCCAAAACTTAGTTTTACTTTTCAAGTCATAATTCTAAAGATCCATTATCACTGAAACTTATAATGATAATAACAACAACATAACACTTACAGTGGAAAAGCAAAAGCTTAAGCAACAATCACTCGCTGCATCCAACTTTTTCTCATGGTAGTACATTGGGTCTCTACGAAGTCCTCACTGGGAAGCCATACATGTGCGACATGGTTACAGACTCTGTGGTTCTTTGCTTTTTCATCAACAGCGACAACATACTATCCATGCTACAATCAGATCCCACCATTGAAGACTTCCTTTGGCAGGTATGCTTGCTCTAATTCAAAAATCCATTGAAGAGAAACTCGTCTCTTGATTCTCTATCAACTTCTTTTTGTGTTGCAGGAAAGTGCCTTGGTCCTTGTCAAACTCTTGCGTCCTCAGATATTCGAAAAAGTGGCAATGCAAGAACTACGAGCCCTTGTCTCCGCTGAAAGCTCGAAAATGACGACATACGTATCCGGAGAGTCAATCGAGATCAACTACAACAGCATCGGTCTGCTACTAGAAGGTTTCGTAAAACCAGTTGGCATCCAAGAAGAGCTTATATCATCTCCTTCTGCGTTACTGCTTCCTTCTAGCGGGAATCAAAGCTTCCGTAACTCATCAGAAGCTTCAGGTGGTTTTTATCTCACAGTATTACAAAAGAAAGAAGAGAATCGAAATCAACCTAATCACTGCATGTGTGTTTGTTTGTTTTTTTTTTATCATATAGGTATCACGAGAGTGAGTTTCACACGGCAAGCAATACAGTACAGTGTGGAGACAAGAGCAAGAGCAATCATTTTCAACGTTGGAGCATTTGGAGCTGATAGGACGCTATATCGAAGACCATCTTCGCTAACACCACCACGCGGCTCAAGCTCTGATCAGCTCCAGAGATCATTTAGTAAAGAACACAGAGGTCTCATGAGCTGGCCTGAAAGTATTTACAAAGCCAAACAACAAGAAGAGATCAGTCGACAGACGTTAAGTTTATCTGAACGAGCTATGCAACTTAGCATTTTCGGCAGCATGGTATATAAAAAGATCAGATCCATTACATAAGATTGAATATTAATCGATGAACTTTCTCTACTAACCCGAAGCTTTTTCGTTCTTTGGATTTTTGATCTCAATTAGGTTAATCTGTACAGAAGGAGTGCGAGTTTCAGTGGGATCTATAACAACAAGTCACAAGAGAACTTTTCGTACAAGAGGCTTCCACTAGGCTCAGCGCAAGGACTCGTTTCAGCGAAATCAGAAGGTTCGATTGCGACCAAGAAACAGCTTGAAACCCGGAAGTTTGTGTCTCAGCTTCCCGCGCAAATAGCACCAGCGGAAAGCAGTACGAGGCGGAAAACGATGATAGAATCAAGCGATGATGATGATGAAGATGAAGATGAAGATGAAGGAATCGTTGTGAGAGTTGATTCTCCGAGTAAACTCGTTTTCAGGGACGATCTATGAAGCATTTTGTAATGTGTTGTAACTTGTAACATAATAGTTGTAAAATGGTTAGCCTTACTACTAGTTCTTGTGCAAACGAGCAAAAAAAGGAAAAAGGGCAAAAAAACAACAAAACAATTCGATGAATATTGTGAAAATCATTCCAAAAGTTATTAGAACAGATCCATATATACAGATAAAATCCTCTTGCTGAAATTCCTTTTTTCTCTCTCTCTATTTGATAGAGCTATCAATATGGGCGTCTAGGTGTATATTAGTGTCTAGGTCTATATTAGTCCGTCTAATAATATTTATTCTGTTTTGTGGACAAATATTATTCGTCTCCATTTAGGGCCATGTCCATAACAGTCTATTACGGGCTGTCCATAGGCATTTCATGGACAAAAAAAAACTAGATTTTTGAAAATTGACCTTTTTTCTGGCGAATTATAAAAAATAATTTTGCTCCAAATCGATTTGACCTAAATTTTTTATTTTTTTTATGTCATTGGACAGCATATGTCCATACACGGCTGTTCACATTTATACATTAAACATGTCCAATTATGTCTAAAAATAGGCTTATTCATATCCAATCCATATTTATATACACATGGACAGCCCATAAACCGATGTCTACATACATTGATAGCTCTATCTTTTTCGGTGATTGAATTACTTCTGTCTTTTTTGTCAAAACATTAGCTGACAATTTGAAAACACAATGTTATACTCGTTTATTATTGTTTACTTGGGTCATTTTTCTCTATCTCTCTCTCTCTTTCTCTCTCTTTTCTTTGGCTACTGTCAGTTTTCCTTTTTGTAAGTTCGTTGTCAAAATGAAAAAATTGGACCCGGACTCCACCACATTATGGTCAAAAGTTACGTTGGTTTTTCTTTGTCGCATATTTTTTTAAATTTTTTTGTTTTCTGTTTAACTAACTGAACTTATGGTTGTCAAATTGTTTAATAATCTATTCTACAGTAAGAAGACAAATATTTTATATATTTTTTTCTCTTCTTACGATTGTGATCATGTTTAGCAAATATAAATATATATGTTTAGATAGTAAAAATATATACAGCAGTAATCGACTTTAATTTAAACAGCTCTAACTAATGTTAGACTACTGTAGTTAAATACAAATGTATCACTAATGTTAACAAAAACCACGATCAGTCACATGCATGCACTACCTTAGGCAATAAGGCATATGACCACTTCCACTTACAGCTAAAGTATAGCTCTATAGCTCATGCCGACATACGTAACATAACACAAGGACGACGTCATTTGTACATCTGAGCTTTAATCCTCGCCGTTTAGTTTCGTTTATACATCAAACAACGGTGGTGATTCAAAGCTCACATATATATATATATATATATATATATATTATATTGCCATACAATAATGGACCTGGACTAGATGGACTTGCTATTGCTATTTGCCTACTAATCAACTTTTATCTTTTGTCAACACTAATGAACTTTATTTCAAGTTTCAACGCTCGATACTAACTTCATTTGACATTAAAATGCTGATATATATCATGTTTAGACATTTTATAATACAAACAAGAAAACTCTAGACATTTTTAGAAGAACATATATTGTTCTCTTGTAATATGTTTTATATTTTATAGGAACATAGGAAAATTGAGGATTGTATCAAACTAACAAATAACAGTTTGTTGAAAGAAAAAAAACAATTTAAATATTTCTTTTTCTTTATCCTTTTACTTTTTACTCTTTTATCTTTCTTACAATTTTTTTTTTTCAAAATTATATCTTTTTTTTTTTCATCTGATTGAAATAGATAAACGACCAAAGGTCAAGATAC
>OVBJ01003314.1:0-12724 GCA_900406535.1 Noccaea bulbosa
TTTGATTTGTATGTTTTTTAAGTTGAGGGTTAAATTTGCAAAAAAAAAAAAATAGTTCGCGGATTTTTTTGCATAAAATATTTTAAATTCGGTGACAAATATAGCCAGGGGCTATATAGCGGATGACTTTGG
This sequence comes from Noccaea bulbosa, assembly GCA_900406535.1. Lineage (NCBI taxonomy): Eukaryota > Viridiplantae > Streptophyta > Magnoliopsida > Brassicales > Brassicaceae > Noccaea > Noccaea bulbosa. The sequence continues at coordinate 133 of OVBJ01003314.1, forward strand.
AGTTCAGGGGATTGACTTGCACGTAATATAATTGAGGNGCTGGTTTTTTTGCACAAAACCCTTAGTTTTATTATGAGTCAAAGTATTAAAATAGACACAAATATTATTAGAGACATGAATTATATTTTATTATTGTGTTTTATTACATTAAATTTATGGTCAAATTAAAACACTTAGTTTGTCTTGAGTTTCCATTAATTATAATTAAAAACTTTCACAACTAATGAGTAATGAGTAAACCAAATAAAACCTGCTCAAATAAAATCATTCATCCACGCTGAGCCGGACCTGACCCCATTAGAATGATGCAATCGAATAGGGGCCTCCAACTTACACAAGGGCCCAGAATAAAATGTTAAATAAATACATATCAAAAAGAATAAAGAAGTTGCTTCATATTTGAAATGTTAATAGGAATTTAATAATAAAGTAGATAATAATTGGTAAAAGGTGATATGAAAACAAATAAAATCAACAAAGTTATTGCTTCTTTTTCATCTAAGAAGACGAAGTGATGAACGTATGCACGCTACGAACGATTTGCTGTGATTTTTATGATAACCAACTACTGTAGATATGTTAATTCTTGTTTAGTTTGGTATGAGACTCCGGATTTCTCATGTCCGACTCTGATCCACAAACCAAAGTTAATGACAATAATTTTATATTATCGCATTATTAAATTACAATAATTAAAGAAAACCATTTGACTTTAGCAAAGGTACTCGCATTGGCACAAACTGAAACTACCAAGCATCTGGCAATATCCTTTTCCATTATCATACTTTTTTGCACAATTCGCATCACAGCATTGATCAGGACAACTCTGACTACACGGACCAGCCCCACCGTAGCAAGTCTTGGGCGATGGACCTGGTCTACACTGGTAGATGCACATACACAGCGAGTTCCCACATTGGGTTCGGACCGATGGCCCATATTTGGCCAAGCATTTCTGGTCACAGTTATCGCAAGGGCCTTCAGTATCCATGCAAGTGGCTGCTCTACTCTGATTCACAACTGCAACATTGTATACATCATTCATTTGTTTATATGGTGATTTAGCAAAGTAGGCAGTTTTCAAAGTAGGCAATTTTCAAGTTTCTAATTGTGAAAAGAGGCAAGTCCAAGTTTGTAATTGTGAAAGAGGCAAATCGGAGGTGGGATCCACAATAAAAACATTTTTCCATGAACCAAAAATAAACCCTATATCCCAAAAAGTGAACCCAACCCCAACCATATATGATGGAACCCACAAAAAGTTGCTTATTTTCATAATTAAAAACTTGAATGTGCCTTTTTCTCCAATTAAGAACTTAAAATGTGCCCACTTCTCAAATTTTTCCTTGTTTATACATGTTAAAAGTTAAACATTACAACATCAAAAAATATCATATATACTAACATCTTGTTTTTTTTTTTTGAAGTGACTCATATCAAAATTTGTTTTTTTTTGTGATCACACAATCGTATTTAAAAACATTATTTAAACTGCAAGTTTAATTTATCAAATGAACTAAATAAACATTACAGTTGAAAGATATAATTATACCTGAGGTAGACATGATAAGTAAGCTAACAAGAATAATAAGCGAAGACCTCTGCATCTTTTCACGTTTTCACGTTTTCTTCTAAACTTTTTTGTTTCCGAGGTAATTTATTTGTATGCTATTGGGACATCTAGTTAATTAATCTATTTAAAAGCAGACTGAAGACTCCGAATTAAAGATATTTACTTTTTAACTTCAAATTTTAAAGTAAGACATTAAAACATACATAAATTAGTTTACTTGTTTTTTTTTTTTTTTTAACAATAAACTGATTTTATTGCCAAAAAAACTGCATTGCTCTTGTCAACACGTCAACATTTCTTTTTTTGATCCACTTGCACATCCATTCCCATATTAAATATATGGACTCTGTCAATTCAAAGTTCTTTTGCCATCGATCATCGCCTCATGACGCACAATGTGGTACTTCGATTTTGCTATGGCAAGCTTGGAAGTTGATTTTTTATCACCTTCTCTCATGTTGAACTCTCACAATCAACGATACCAGTATTAAAAGCCCATATAACGCCAACGAAAAAAAAAAAACAATAGAATCATTCAATGAAAATTAAAGACTTCCTTCTATAATTACACATGAACACGAAGACAATATGTCACTGCATTGGCGGCTCCGGTAGAAACTTCTTTCTGTTTGGGTGAAAAAATGGTTGAATTGGCATCGACGATGGCAAATCATTTCTTCTGCCTCTATTGCTTTACAGTTTATGCTTTGTCTTATGGATCTAAGAGGATGTTTCATTCCCTCTTCTTGTATGTTTAGAGTTTAAATAATGAATCAATTGTTCGACCAAAAAAAAGAAAACGATTTACGTCGATTTGAAACCATATGAAATGTACGAGAAATCACAAGATTTCGGTCGTATAAAGGCAAAAACATGAAGTCTTCTATTGTTTGAAAGTTTTGAAAATGAAACAAAATTGGCAATAGAAAGATTTGACTGAGATTGATTAGACAGTCTATAATCACTAGCCAAACTAAGTTTTTTTTTTTTTTTTTTTTTTTTTTTTTCGATCGTTTTANTCAACTGTTGAAACTTGAAAGTCTGAATCATCATTTCAGCGGGTGAGAGATAAAGGAAGAAATTGGACCAGTAATTACAGATTTTTAAACCCGTTCATTTAATTAAATTTATTAATTAAATTTTGAAAGATTATAGCACCTACAATACATTCAAATTATTTGTGATTATTCCTACTAGTACATTTGGAAGAGTTTGAGATTTCAAAATACATTTGAAATCATACATTAATCTTTTTAGTCGGACAAGGGAAATTGCAAACACATCTTCCAGCTTGATAGTCGCGGTCACAGAAGGCCGATGCATTTGGTCCAAATCTAGCTTTGCATACTGCCTCACAATTAAAATCACCGCACGAGCCAAGAACTGCCACGCATCCCATATTCTGCTCAACTATAACAAACAAAACAGATTTTATTTTTAATATATATAATTTTGATAACAGAAGATTAGTAATATTTAGGAATATATCAATACACTGAACTATAATATTTATGATATATGCCAATAAATATTACCAAAACCAATGATAAATTTTTATATTATGTGAATTATTTTAAGGATAATAATTCACAAATATACATGTATATCTAAATGCTAGCATCGCAATGAACTATGTAGAAGTGGAACATTTGAGTCGCCAAAGAATAGACTTGAGACTAAACTAATTATACCTAAAATGAAATTGTGTATAATTTTGTGAATAATTATACCTAAACTACTTTGTGAATAAACCCTAAAATAAATGTATACCTAAAGCAAACATAACAAGGAAGATGATAGGAAGAACAAGCGAAGAAGCTGTCTTGGCCATTTTTTTATTTTTATCTTTTAAAATTTGTTACTGGTATACTGAATATTGATATCTGAGAAATTTAGACACTGCTTGAAGGAGATTTATATATATTTTTTTTTTGAAAAAAGGAAGGAGATTTATAAAGGTGGCCAGGCTTCAAAGATAGAATTACTGACCATTATACCTTTAGAAAAAGTTGTTTGACTGTGTAATTATATGTACAATATACATATGGAAGTCCACCCATATTATGTTGAATAAAATAATATTGATATGGTATTCAAAAATATACTGTTGACTTTTTGGACCAAACATAACGTAAGTTTATTTTTATTTTTAATTTATGGTTAGTTTTATTATGAGTCAAAATAAATAAATAGACATAAATGTTATTAGATACATGATTTATTTTTTGATAAAGTATTAGATACATGATTTAGATTTTTTATTGTGTTTCTGTTACAGCCTGATTTATGTTCAAAACACTTGTCAACCATAATCTATTGCTATTCAATGGTTTTCAAATCTTCAAACAATTCTGATTTAAAGTTAAAAAAAAAAAAAAAAAAAAATTTGTTTTTTTTGTTTNATTGGTTTAAATATTTAAAATATTTTAGTTAAAAGAGTGTAAAATCTAGTGTTACTGGTTTTTATATTTATAATCTATTTATTAAAGGAGTTTTAAATCTATTATTCTTCAATTATGGATTTGAATAGATTAATTAAAGTGTTATGTTATTCAAGTTTTAATAGATTTTGTACAATTTTGTTTTCACGTGAAATAGTTTGTTTGGATTTAAAATCATTTTACTGTGTAAATTATAGCAATTAAAATCTACCTTTTATCTTCAGATTATGTAATCAGTTTATTATAATAATTATCAGTATAATTAACCCTTATCACTTATCTTCCTTTTCTTCTTAAGCCATCCGTAAGAGCATTCATATCGTTAAGCATATAAGCATGCACATCGGCGAACTTTACAAAAGTTCTAAATTTTTTTTTTTTTTTTTGGTTTTCTTTAAAAAAAACAAAAAAAACAAATCGACGAATCATGATTCGCCATGTGGCGAACTCGGTTCAGAGTCAGGCTCCAAACTTCTCTCCGGAGAGACGATTCTCCGCACAGTACACGCCATGTCATACTTTTTTTTTTTTTTTTTGCTTTTCTCCCTAAAGAATCGTGCCAAAGTTCTTCGATGTGGATGCTCAGGAGACTCTTTAAACACAATTTTCGAGAGAAAATTTTATTTTCTTAAAATCTTTTTTTTATCATTCTGTTTCATATTACTTGTCATTCTGACAAAATATATTAGGACAATATCTAGATGTATCAAGCTCAAAACACATCTAGATACATCCCTATACATTGCAAATAAAAAATGCCAGAATGACAATTAATCAACACAGCAAAACCCCTTGTGTTTCAGCAGGTGCTGACACATCAGCTTTTTTAAGCTCTCTGAAACTGACACATCATTTAAAACGCCTGACCAATAGAAACATTTGAATTAATACCAGTCAGCAATTTTCTCGGTTTACTTGTCACGATTTTACTCGGTTTTCATTTATTTGATTTTCTTCATTTACCGGTTACGTTTGGTCAGAGAAAAGTCGAGCTTGTTTCTTCAAAAGTCTAAAGCCGATTCCAAACACATCTAAACAAAATTCGAACTTCCTTTACTCTTCTTTGATTCCGCGTCGGAGCAGGAGAGAATGGATGAAGAAGAAGAACGACGTGGAGGAGGAAGAGGAAGCAGTTTTCTCTGAAATTGATGGAGATCAAACTCCATTACTGTTCATCTTCTTCTATGATATGTGTACTCTAATGGGTATCTTGATTCTTTCTTTCCTTCTACTTGATTTTTTATTTTGTTTGTGTGGGACTTATGGGTTTTTTGTTTCCGTTTGTAATCAAATCGGCGCCGGAGATTTCGATAATTTATGCTTCGTGCTCTCCTTCGATCCAAGATATTGTAATCTAATTGAATGTATCCATTGTTCTTTCGCATCAATTTCTACGGTGGTGATACTTTGTTTCAGTTTGATTCTCGTGTAGCTTGTCATTCTATGTCGCTTGTGTTATTCTTATGTCACTTGTGTTATTCGTCTGGTTTCTCTGCTGAGCTTTGGAACTACTAATCAATACAATTTAATTTGGGTTTGTTTATTTTCTGATCGGGAAATGGAATACTCGCGTTTGAGGAGGTTGTTTAAGGAGTTTGAGAAGTTTTGCAGTTTTGTTTAAGCTATCTGATCTTAAGGAGCAAGATTTCATTGACAAGCAAGAGGTAACGCTCTATTCATCTCTTCAATAGCCTCATTCAAGCATTAAAGTTCATGCCTGCCCGTCATTACATTCCCACAAACTTTGTTACCATTGATCAGGTCAAACAAATGGTGGTGGCGACTCTTGCTGAGTCCGGCATGAACCTTTTAGACAAAATCATAGAGATAATAATCGATAAGGTGTGCTTTCTTCAATTCCTCTGTTCTGCTTCGTAGTCTTTCTTCAAGCGCTAATGGTTACAATGGAATTGCTGGTTATCTCTCGGAATATGCCTTAAGGCTCATGTTTTTTTGCAGCAGAAACATCTCTATCAGCAGTTGAGACAGCTCTTAGCCAATCCAGCTCATCGTTAACTGACTCGATGACTGCTGTACGTAACGCTACTCAAGCAGCAGCTCGGATCATCATGTTTACAGAGCTCAATATTTCCAGAAGAAGCAAATAAAAGAGTTTGGAGACAGAAAGTTTTGGAATCATTAAAATACAGGTACATAATTTATGTTCTTGATTTGTTGTAGTTATACTGAAATGATCTTTTGATCCCGTCTAAGCTTTTCTTCTGATTTTGTTATTAGCTCTTTTGCTTGTCATAGAGTTCATATGACGCTTATTCTCAATTGATTTGTACCTAGATTGATCTCGAGATCTTGCGAGGAATCAAACGAAGATGAGAGAGGTTTTGAGCTGTTTTATTCTCAGTCTGTTTGAATACTCATGGAAGATGGGTCAAATCAAATTGAATACTCATGTAAGATTAAACCACACTCAACCTAAATAGGTTTGATTTTGATATCGATAAACTAAAAGTGTAGTTTTACTAATTTCTAAAATCAAATAAAAACATAAAATGTAGTTTTACGAGATGTTTATATGATTTAGCTCTATATAACCTTGGTGGACGAAGCAAATAAGAAGAAAACAAAGTGGAAACGAAGATGAAGAAAAAAAAAGCAGATGAAGATGAGAAAAACAAAAACCTTAATTTAGATTATTGTTTATCGATTATTCATAATAATAGTGTTGGTGATATTGAAGATTTATATGTTTGTATTTGAGTGAAACAGTAAAAAAATATATTAATCTCCTTCAACTTCACCTTAAAATTGCAATGTTTCCAAACTTGGAAATGACTCTTCGGTTATATAAAATTCAACAAATCTTGCTTCAAAATTTGTATATTTATGGCATTGTGTTCTTTGGTCCCAACAAATATATAACATCTAAATTTCAAGAAAAAATTAAATTTCAAGAAAAAATAAAATATAGAAAAGAACTCGCAAACATCCTGATATTTTTGGGATAAAAAAACCTAAAAAAGTTGTTTCTTATAAACATAAACCTACTCACTTACCTACAGTAAAACTCATTTATAAATAAATAATTTTTTAAAAATAATAGCAAAAGTATGTCCCGCAGCAGAGCAAAATATTTCCTGCTGTTATAATCATGTTTATGTTTTTTATTTTATTTATTATGACCATGTCTTTTGTTGATGTAAGCACTTACATATATCTACAGAAAAATAATATATGGCCGTCTTTATAAAGAATGGAAACCTAAAATATAAACAGGATGCAACAAAGTTTGTTTGAGATAAAGAAAAGAAGATTTCGACAACAAAACAAGAAGATAAACTCATAGATGGTCAAATCATAATGAAAAAATTTCATGAAAATAAATACAAAAATATAGTTATATCTAAGGAATCGTTTCGTTTATAAATATAAAAATTAATATTATTTTCTACAACTTCTAAAAATATTTTAATCCAAAAATAAAAAAACACCAAAGTGGGAAAAAATAATAACATAACAAGCAACAAAATAAATTCCAATAGCCTTATTCACTAACATTAAATAGAACTCATTTTCAAATAATTATTATTACATAAATAAATTATATAAAAAGACAATTTCCCGCGGCGTAGCGCGGGTCAGTTTCTAGTATGAAACAAAGTAAAAAGGTTGTTGAATCAAGTGATGACACCTATAGAGTTTTGCCATCCAGTTGACTCCATAAGTTACTCTCCTAAAAACGTTTCTATTTTTTAAAGTTTGCCACATCATTAAATACTATTTTTTTTTAGAGTCTATCAACACCTCTAAGATGCATATGCTCTAAGAATTTTTATCAAGATAAGCTTTTTTTTTTATTTTTTTTATTTTTTATTTTTTTTTATTCACAACTGATTTCATTCATATTAAACTGCATGCTTACACCAAACAGAGGAAATTAGCCATCCTCTTAAGATATTACATCTAATCATAAAGGTAGATAAGATTAAAGCAGATAGATATTTTAGATAGATTGACAGCAAAATGTAGACAAAGCTCGCTTGCGACAATGGGATCATCACGGCCTCGCCGAGAGATCGAGAGATAGTCATTTGGCCAAATGACTTTGAAAACCAATCCTCATCTTCAAAATTCATCGAAACAAATTTAGTTACTTCTTTTGACCTTGAAAGGCCACTCCACACCAAAGTAAAGAGATGGAGAAAGTGGCAACGTACAATCCCGGTATTGAATCCGAGAACTGCAGAGGATCCCTTCCCATGGAGAGGGGAAAGTGGTAACGAACTCTCCCAAAGAAGGGAAGAGAAAAATAACAATCTCTCCTTAGTAGGCACAACATAAATCTTGGTATCAAGATGAAGAGCACCATCACATGAAGTACAAGAGAAAATACAAGGGTAGAACCCAAGAATAATACAAGGGTCTAGCCCAGAAATTTTACAAGGGCCTAACCCAGGAATTTTACAAGGGTCCAACCCAAGAAATGAAAAAAGACATCTGACCTGAAAAGGCCAAAAGGTACGAGCGGCCCAAAGCATAGATTTGCCGACAGGAGCAAAGACAATGGTGACGGTGGCAAATCTTTGGAAATCACCGCCGGAGAAGCATCCAACTGCTATAGCGACGCCGGTGGAAGCAGATTCTCCTACTAGGCTTTTAACTTTGACGATTAAGGATGAGATCCGGCGGTTACACTGCCAAATGAAGCATAAGGCATAATAGGCATGTAGGATGGTTCCGTGCCTCGTTGATGAACTCTCGGCATAGCACTTTAATCTCGTAGAAAATAAACGAATAGATCTGAGATTTTGAGGCTGCATAGGGTTGTCGGGTAAGTGACTCGACAGATCTGAAGGTACCCTGGACAAAACCCACAAAGATGGAGGAGGAGGGGACTGAGAGACCACAGGCGGAAAGAGAGCAAATAGGTGTGGACAGGCTCGTAGAACCAGCAGGTCCGGTGGATCCGGTGGTTCCGGTGGAGGGTTTGGCTGCGCCATAAAGAGGCTCACCCGGAGATGAGAAAGTGCCGACGAACGAACTTGCAGCTCCTGTGGGATGAAGGATAGGATCGAGAGCTCTGACCTCAAAAGCTCCATAGAACCCGTCGATGCGTCTACCGGAGAGAAGGGTCGGTCGGAAAATGAAACAAATTGCATAGATCTCGTTGGCGGAGAAACCACCGACAGAAAAGACAGAAAAGGAAACAACATCATCGAACTCAGAGGAGAGTCCGGGAAAGAGGTGGTGCTCCGAACTCAAGAAATCAATCTCCCGTTAAAGAGATTCATCCTGAGTCGGAGCTTACGGCGGCTAGAAGGTGTCTCGGGAGTTGAACCAGGGAGCGTTTTAGCTTTTCGGTCTACAAGTAGTTTAAGATAAGCTTTTTAAAACCCCTTATTTTTATACATGGATCACAAAGTAGGAAAACGAGATTTCATCTCTTTGACCAAAAGTATAAACTATTAATTTTGCATTTTTGGGACAAAATCAGACTTTGGAATGTCATCTACCCAGCATCGTGGAAAATAACATTCGTATTTTCCTTGGGGGTTCTTCCGCCATAGAACTTCCTTCAAGAGTTTATGCGACGTAAGATTACTTAAGGGTAAGATTTTTTTTTTTTATAAGAATAATTAAGAGTAAGAGTTTTGCAATTAATATTACTTTTTTAACCATATTTACTGGAAACAGTTTTTTGCTTGCATATTAATTGGTTTTATAAGAACTACCCTTTTGAAACTATTTTAATAATGCGGGATATCAACTAAAACATTTTTATGATTCTGAGATTTTGCAACAGCGCATAAATCAGATACTCCGTTCAATACTACCGTCACGCTCACATAAAGTATCAAAATTTACTCTTGCATGTAGCATCACAGTTAATGACATTGCAGTCGGCAATAATTGCTATACATCCCATATTCTGCTCAGCTATATCCAACAACAAGGTTTTTTTTTTTTTATAATTAATAATTAGATAATAAATCAATTATAAGTATTTTGGAGAAATTATTGTTTTGAACTACATAATTTATTATATATGCTAATGAATATAGCAAATTTTTTTTTTTTAATATACAGATGATAATGGATAATTAAGGCTAACATCACAAAATTTATAAGATTTAAGACATGTTAATGAACACAGCCAAAATTGAGTAACTTTAATTAAAATAAATAAATCTATGCTGCTGAAAAAACAAGAAGATAAATGTATACCTAAAGAAAATATAATAAGGAAGATAATTGGGAGAACAAGGGAAGAAATTGCTTTGGCCATATCTGATTTTTTGTTTTTACTCTTATAGGTATTCTTGATAGAGTGGATTTAGTTGATAGATTTGAAAAATTTGGTACAACTGAAGAGGGATATATCATATATACCATGATGAAGTAACTAAGTTTTAGAAATATATCTATTTACCATTATATGGCTGACTAAAACTTTATTTAACTGCAATTCTACGATTATGACATAGATAAATATGGAAGTTCACTTATTGAATAAATATTGGTAAGATGTAAAACAATATGGTTTATAATTTTGGGATTAATTTTTTTTCAATATTATAACATTTGTAGTTTTTATTTTTATGAGTAAATCTCAAAAAGAAAATTAATATTTGAGGCATAAACCAATTAAAATCATTTTTTAAAATATCTTTTATCAATAAACTTTAAGATAAATGTATTTACATGACAAATTTTAGCCGTCGTCTATCTCATGTTTGATTGTGAAGTAATGCCTCTATCATCCAGCATGTTATGTGAGATATGTTGAATTGATTTTTTATCATTGTTTACTAATATTATTGATTTGTCACTGTTCGGGATTAATTTTTAAACGTAACTAAAAATATTAAAAGTTCCATAGGCATGCAGTGAGGGGCATGCATGCAGTGCATGGACTCAGACAACATTGATCATTTTGTTTGAACAATAAAATAATAATGTGGACATCGTGCTTGGCTGGCTAAGATCACATGAAAACTGCCAAGAGAAGTTTACAAGCGTGCACAAACATACGATCAAGGGGATATATATGTCCGTTTCAATTGTGTACCAAGCTCTCGTGCGTCTGAATTTTCTTGAGATCAGGAAACGGACTAGAGATAGCAAATCCAGACGGCGATACGAAGACTCTCTTGCGTTGTGACTGGATCTGGTTTCCGTTTGAAATCTCCGGTTCTACTCTCTTCACAATATTGCCTCTCCTTGACGCGTGCAATGTTTTGGGTGTTATGGTGTTTGAATTAGATCTTCATTTTTTTTTTCTTTATCACAAAAAAAAAAAAAAAAAATNGGCGATGTCGATGTGATATTAATTGTGATCAGCTAGGAGCCTAGGAACGTGCTGCCGATATGTAAGCTAAAAAAAAAAAATTGAAATTGAACGAGACCATGGAGGTCTTGATTTCGTTTGGCCTCGTTCTGCTCTGATGATTTTCCGAGAAAATGATGTTCAGTCCAGTTCATATAACATATAAACTAAGTCATAATAATAGTAATTTTTAATTTTTTCATCGCATTATTGAAATTACAAATAATTATTATTAAAATAAAAAATAAACAGTAGGTTTACAGTTTTGCCAACCGGCTTTAGCAAGAATATTGGCATTGGCACAACCTATAAGTACCAATGGAGTTACAAATTCCATGTCCACCACTAAACGTTTGTGCGCAATTCTGATCACAACAATTGTCGGAACACGCTTGACTGCATAAACCAGCCCCACCATTGCACACTTTGGGTTTAGTCGCGGCGAGAATGGTGGAGGTGGTGGTGGTAGACAGACATTCGTAGTAGCACCTGCACAACGGCATCCCAACAGAGCGGTCACAGCTGCTTTCGCTTGATGGCCCGTGTTTGGCCTTGCATTTCTGGTCACAGTTTTCGCAAGTGCCTAGACCATCGACGCATGTCGTTGCTCTAGTCTGATTCACAACTGTAACATTTTATACATCATTAAACTTAACATAGAAATCAATATTTTGGTTTTATAAAAAAATAACATATCATGTGTAGTGTACCATCACCCAAGACAATCAAATCCCTATACGCGAGACGTTAACCACAAGTGGCTGTGTCAAAATTTGTTTATTGTGATCATAGACTTATATTTTATAAACATTTGAAACTGTAATAAAAAGGTGTCAAAGGAATTATAAAACATAACAATTGAAAGATGTATAGAAGATGTAATAATACCTGAGGCAAACATGATAAGTAAGCTAACAAGGAGTGCAAGCGAAGTTATCCTCTCCATACTTTCACGTTCTGCTTTTCTTCTTTGTCCGTCTCGTGGTATTTGTCTGTATGCTACTGTGACATTTGTTAATGAGAAGATATGTTTGTCTCTTTAATAGAGTAAAACCTCTAATCCCTCAGTTCTTTTTTCATGAATTTTCTGAGATTTTCACACATCTTAAAAAAAATTTACTTTTAAAATAGATTTTGCAATTAAACAGTTTTCTATAAATTTAAACCAATAATAATTCAAAAAACATAATATATATTTCTTTTTTTTTTGGACGAAACTTTTTATATTAAACTCAAACGCGGACTACAACAGTCGTAGGCAGAAGACTCTTTGCCAAAGAGTATAAGCTACTT
>OVBJ01003315.1:0-12716 GCA_900406535.1 Noccaea bulbosa
GCATTTTTACTAATACACATCTAATGCAAAATGGCTTCAATTTTGTTCTTCTTTTTTACTAATACACATCTACTATATATATATATAAATTTTGTTCTTATGATTTGGACCACTTTCAACACAAATGGGCTTCAATTTTTATTAAAACAAAAAGGTCTAAACGACTTTAGCGATTAATCGGCCGAATTTTTCAATTAATCGGCCGAATTTTTTATTTAATCGGTCAAATCACGGTTGACCGATTAATTATATCATTAAGCAAAATCGGTACGGTTGGCACCCGATTAGCGATTAATCGGCAAATCGGCCGATTTTTTGAACAGAAGGTAAATTAATCATCTAACTATTATGTTGTCAAAAAAAAAAAAAAAAAAAACTAATATACCACCAAGAATTAGTTATTTTCCTATATACTAGGAGTATTAATATTTGAGGTCTTGAAATATATGAATACACAAGCAATGTGCCAATGTGTCTTTCTAATTATACAGTAGAAAAAAATATAAAATATTTGTATAGTTTTTCGTGTTACGTAATTGAAGCCCTTGTTTAAGGCACATATATAGCAAACCCAAGTATACATCGGCACAATACGCCTTGTGTGCACGGTGCACCCACCAAGACTGGACTCAGATCACCATATGGGAACAAAACTTCCCTCAGCGTTATTAATCCTTATATTCTCATGGATTAATACGCATTTCTAATTCACTACATCCTTGAAGATTGAATTACATAAATTTTTTTGTTCCGTTCCGTTCTTGTTTTGACTTTGAGGTTTCATTCATTTCTGTAAGAAGAAAAAAACCTCAAAGTAACGGTAAATAAAAATTGTAAAAATTCATAGACCCTTGGAGCCAGGGAGGTCAATCCACTGAAGCTGAGCCTCCACTTCTCCGCATTCGACGTGTCGCAGTCTGAGAACGAGATCCTGTACGAGCTTACCGTCGACCCAAGTGACTCGAGATTCCTCGGCTAGACAGTTGCGGCGGCTGGGCTGAACCGTGCTCACTATGGTTCCACTAGGAAGACCGTCAAGTTGCATCCTTAGAGCCTGGATATACGGCTTTATCTCGAACTCTGCATCACCCATCTTGTCGTCCTTGCTAAACATGTCGTGGTCGTATACCGTCTACATACCAAACATATTAACATATAGTTTTTTTACCAACATAAAGAATATCATATGATAAAATTTAATATACAGTTTGTGGTTTGATTAGTATTGATAAATATATACCAAGAGGACGGTAAGATTGGAGTCTGTGACGGAGAGAGTTAGATCTTCGTTCCATTCTGGATTTACGTCTTTGTTAATTACTCGAGTCTTCAATTTCTACAAAAAGTTATTTTGATAATTTAAGCATATATATAAATAGGTATTGTGAAATTGTAAATTTTGATGATTGGTTTACTAACCTGTTTACCCATTTTGACGACGATGTAAGGATCGCTGCTATTGATGTCACGGACGGCGAGATTAACGCCACGTTTGATGCGGATTCTAAGGAGTCCCAAGAGATCGTCCATTAGTGAGCTTGTCCTCGCCGGACCTCCCGTCGTCATCTCCTTTATTTAATCTTGCCGATTTTATCTTCGACCTTACTCACCCTCTACGATCTTTTTGTTATTGTTTTTTTTTTTTTTTTTTTTTTTTTTNTCTCCCCTGCTATATAATAACACATGCACACGTTTAGTTCTCAGAACTATGTCAGAAAAATCGTTTGGAAAACTCATTTCCGAGAAAGTGACGTTTGTTCTTGGGGAAAACAGTCAAACCAAAATATTGTAAACAATTTTCCTTTTCGCAAAGTGAGAAAAGCACCCAATATTCCAAACCAACAATAAAAGAAAGCAAGCCCACATTAATCGAATTAACTCACCGTGAAGAAAAATTTCAGTTGTTCCGCTTAAATCTTCATCTTTGGTTTCTTCTTACTTCCTTTTCTTTCCTCTGTTTTTTATTTTGGAGCTAAGGGTTTGCGGGGGAATAGATAACGTGCGATATAAGAAATGAATTAAAGACGAGAGATAATTAAAGACATGACCTTATTTGACGTTGACTAAAAAGGGGACCGGGAATTTCGGTATCCGGTGTTTAGGATTAACATTAGTTTTCCAAACCAATTATAGCGAACGCTAAACTTGGGCTACAACGTAAAATAACATCGTGTCTGATTCCATTTTCGGCGAAGACTTGCGAAAGGTTTTTAAATAAAATGCTAAATATCCGAGGACTGTTGTAAAAAAAAAAAAAAAAAAAAAAGTGTAAAAAAATTGGCCTNTTGATAAATTCTAAGGGAACAAACGTTTTCTCATATGATCGATCGGTGAGGCACGAACAAGCGAACGAAGCTTCAAGCTTCACTGGAATAACTTTCTCAGTCTCTCGGCTGATAGAGCCGCTCGTTTGTTGTTTGGTTCCAACACAAGTGCGTATTTGAAATCTGTAAAGTTTAGAGAAGAAGAAAGATTAGCGTTAATATTCGATAGTAAGAAAACAAATCAAATTATGGTTCTTTAAAGCTTACCATCTATAGCTTTCTCGTAATAGCTTAACATTTCTCTTGCGGTTCCTCTTCGTAAATAAGCTTTGACATTCTGCAAAAACAAAGTTATTTTTTGTTGAGATTCAAGAAAAAGAGTGGTCTTACAAGAGAAACTTGCTTCTGTGTTTAAAGAAAGGAAGTTACCTTCTTGTCGAGAGTGATGGCTTTGGTACAGTCTTCTTCAGCTTGAAGAAAGCTGTATGTATAGGATTTGGTCAAGGCGATGTCACACGGAAAGACCTCTCACTAAAAAAGGGATTTTAGGATCTGAGAAACATTTACCTTCCGATTTCAAGATATGCAGCAGCTCTGTTACTGTAATAAGTAGCATTGTTTTCACTTAGCTTTATAGCTTCTGAGTACAGTCCAATAGCTTTCCGCCATTGTCTCTCTTTGAATGCTTGGTTACCCTGGGGGTTGCAAAAATCACGGGACAAAAGAGATTAAAAAACCAAATGAGAACCACAGTAGATCAAGGAGGATAATGCAACAATTTAACCTTCTCTTTGGCAATTTCAGCCGACTCTTCTTGGGTGATAGTCTTTTTAGATGATTTGGGATCGGCAATAATGCTAGAGTGCTCTTGCAAAGATGCATACATTGTCTGCACTGTATCTAGCAAAAAGCGGTCACCACCATGTTTCCCTATGAAAGAAACTGAAACAGGGCACTTCTCGTGGTGTCCCAGCGGCACAGTCACCTGCATTATCAGACCAACCAATTGTTAAAACTTAAAAACACATACACTGTGGATTGTGTCTGCTACTGCTCTCTTGTGATTCGTCACTTTGTTGTTGATTTGTTTGGCGGCCTATAGACCATTCAGCATCATCATCTTTACTTGCATGAAACAATAAGAGAGAGTGAGATTTTTTAACCTGACAACAGCCCGATATGCTAGCAATGCTGAGCAGACTTGAAGCTCGGTTTTGATAGTCTTCAGACATTATCTCCTTGCTACCAAGTTTTGGAGGAACACCTGGCATTGTTGGAATTACCAGAATGCCATCATCCTTGACGCATGGGAGTACATAAGATTAGTCAAGACACATACAAAACAAAGTAGCTCAAGCTGTGGACGACGCATGGAAGAGCAGGGATACCTTCAGAAGTGAGCCAATAGCCATGCGCATCTCGTTTCTGATTGCGTTCAGATTCTCAATCTCTTCGTTGCTTAGTTCTGGGTTTTCACGCAGTTGTGAAGAAATCACAGGATCAATAGCTGGCTTCACTGTGTTGATCCAATCCCCATGGTTTTTGAGGAACTCGTGCCTACAATACATGCAAAGATCGTTTTTTTAAAGTTCAAAATCGAGATCCTCTCATCCTCTGATGGTGAATATACAACAGGCACACCTTTGAAGAAGCTGCAACACATTCGCCAGTAGTCTCGACGTTGGGACATTTGTGTTAGCGATGGCTTTTGTCCTAGCCAACTCTTTCAAGCTAGGAACTTTAGTTTCAAAATAGTTCTCCAGGTTTTCATGCTTCAGTAATTGTCCTGAACATAAAACAAAAGATCATGCTATTATAATCAGGATATGTAAGAGAGACCAAGGACCTTCAGGAAGAGTAGAGGGCATGGACATACTTCCGAAAAGCTTTTCAGCTGATTTGATCACCACCTGTGTAATCCGGTCCACGGGGATCTTTAACAGTTGAAAATAGTCATCGGCTAGTATGATTTGCCTTGGATTCCGTTGTGTGGCATAGGGAAGCTGCAAGAGTACATGGCCAACACGGCGTAGGGTGTTTGGATCACGAGCAAACCATCCTGAAGGCAATATCTATTGATCAGAATAGGCACAATGCTCATATAATAGTGCTAAGTTTAAATAGTCATATGAACGAAGTCAACTTGCAATATATAATAATCAAACCTAGTCTAATAGTTCTACCACAAACGGTTTAATTCACACATTTTTGTATCCATACCAACAGAGTCAAGACTTGAAGATACTGGAATGATTCCGGTGTTTGAAACAGCCCCGTGAGAAAATTTGAATCCAAGAACGCCACAGTATCCAGCAGGCACTCTAACCCCGCCAACCGTGTCGATGCCTGCAATGATGCAACTCATTCAAAAACATTTTCTTAAATCAACTGAACCAGAAACAGTAAACAGTTGAGATTTTAGAGATGGCTGGGAGGGACTAATGACTAATGACTAATGAGTGATGGCAGGCTACTATGTAACTCTGCATGGAACTCTTACTGTAAAGCCATAAGTAAGAATCTGGTTCAGGGGATTATATTTGAAAGTTATGGGACCGTGTGTTTTGGTTCAGTGATTCTTTCAGTCCCTTCTAAGCCATCAATATCACGTTTATGATGAAAGCAATATGAATGCAAAAGCGACCTTAGTTATGGTGACAGCAGCATCTTGTTTAGAACCGCATTATGGTACCATCATTGATGAAAATGGCATGAAAATATGAAACGTTTTTAGAACCATTTCAGCATTTTCCTAAAGGAAGTTAACTATCAACCATCTTTTGAAAGTTTGTTCAGTGTTTTCTAACCAAAACTGCTGGTTATCTCGTACCAAATTGTCTAACAAGGAAAAAAAAAATATCTACTAAACTCACCTAAAGCAAAATCTACAGCGTTAGTTGCCACAGCAACAGCAGCTCCACTGCAAGCGCCACCAGGAATACGAGCATGAGCTGCAGGATTCGTGGGTGAATCATAATGCTTGTTTTCTCCACTGATACTGAAGAAACCAAAAACCACAAAAACCAAAAACCACAAAATTACAGGTCATTATCTGAATTCCGATATAGGTAACAAGAGTAGATACGTAATCGGAAGAGAGAGACACACCTAAAGGCAAGTTCACCAACTACAGTTTTTCCAACACAGGTGGCTCCACCTTCAACGAGAGATGAAACCACAGGGCTTGTTGAAGAAGCAGCTTCATGCGTCCTGACCCAGTCTGGATGACCAAAGCCAGTCACGTAGCCTGGAACATCGAATCTGGAAAACAGATGAGAATAAAAAGAAAGAGTAGCTTTAGCACTTTGAAACCTTAAAAGTCAAAAGCTCATACAAGAGAATGAGATATGCACATAAGATAGATAAATATTTACTAGTCAATCAACACATCCATAGTGCTTTAAGTAAGACTCCATGGATCAGTAGAGGCCAACACTCTCTGAGACAGCAATTCATCCAAACTTGGTGATGAATAAAAAAATACAACTGTTCTCAGCGACCTAAAATCTCATCCTATAACCAATTCTAGGGTCTTCCAGTGATATGAAGAGTTTAAAGGCTCGTATATGCTCATACAGGTAATATTCATTTGAAAGGTATTTGATAGAACTAGCACACACATACATTTGAATCTACTAAAGTATAATTGCTCAAAATTGATCAAACATACTCTAGTAAGTTCACGAACAGGAAAATAATGCGCCGGAGAAGAATTAAGGACGGAGTCAACGCAGATTTCAATCTTAGGCAAACGAATTTTGACTACCACAAGCAGAAATGATTCACCTAAATCTCCAAAATTATAGACATAGTGGAGTCGAAGAAGAAGGGGGCAACAAGTCTACGGGTGACTTACAGGTCGGATACGGCGAAAGAGAGACCGGTGAGAGGATGAGGAGCTTTGGGAGGAGCAGGCTGAGGCGGAGGGAGAAGCAAGAGCTTATCGATAAAAGCGCCGAAATCTTCACGGAAGGTATTCTTCAGCTTCTTGGTAGCGAGAAGAATCCCAGCGATACCTAAACCTAGAAGCACCCAGAGATTCGCAGCGTGAGAAGCCATCGATGACGTTTTCTGCTGCTGCTTGCTTTAGATAAGAGAGAGAAGAGGAGAGAGAGACCCTAGGGACGAAAAAAGAGTTTTGTTTTGTGTGTTGCGTTGCTTGAGGTTTATTCGCGTTCTACCAAAAAAATATTAAAAAAACTAATAATAATCGAAACTTAGCTATTAAATATAGTCACACACACACTCACACATAGCAAACATTTTCACAAATTTTCATTTTCATTTCTGTGTCCCAATTGTTAGGTAATTTTGCCTCTTCGTTAGGGATTTTCCATGTGGTTAATTATTATTTACTTTTTTGGAAAATAGTTTCAAGTGGCATGTTAAAATGTGGCAGAGTCTTGAGTCTAGGCCAAAATCATGGCCTAAATTTGGTTTTTGGCCGATTTACTATCTGGGAGTACCGACTATTTTTGTAAGATTAGATGTAGGGACGATATAGTTTGAAGTAAAACTCAGGATGATAGGAAAAAAGGTTAACATTTTAAATAAAAGCTCTTATGAGATGGAATATATAACATTTCAAGTAGACAAGCAAGTACTGTATAAAACGGTTTTATTAAAACCAAGTATTCGTCCATAGTTGTACAATACAAGTTTTTATCAATCACACAATCATGCATAATCGTTCGTGGTTTTGGTTCAACCAAGTTCACTATTCTTTCGTTCAAGTGAAAGAAATAAACAAATATGTTTTGTCACTTACGGTTTCCTTTTTTTGTTGTTTAATGATTCATTCTACGTATGGGCGTGTCTTTATAATTTTCAGAATGAAATTTTACAATCCCATAATATAACTCTTTTTTTTTCCATCTTACAATCCCGTAATGTTATCAATCAAAAGTCACAACCGATATACGCTGAAAACGTACACTAAATCTTGTACCGACCATTTGTCACTATCTTCGATATGATATACTATAATTTATTGATAGTAGTGCGAAAATCTCAACTCAGATCTCTTTCTTTCTAGCCATGTCTATCTCTAAACAGAAATACGATCTCACGAATCGAGAGGACAAATCTTGCATCTGCCTGGCGTTACACTAAATTCAACCATGCCAGTTCTTGAGCTCCTCGTATGGCTTCCTAAACTTCTTATCTCTAACCAATTCATTAAGCTATATACACATTTTAGTAGATTAGTGCAGCGAATAGTTTTTGACCAGAAAGCTATATGCATATTGCCATCGAATGCCTTAATTTCTTCCGTACCAATCATTCCTTCTGAAATAATTAGAGTTGACTAAATACCATTTTGTTGCTGTCACTGAACTGCATCCCCCTCACAAACTATGATTTCGATTCTAAGATATTTTGAATACAAAAATTACATATATATATATATATATATATATAAGCACATCGGCTGACGTATCCTATCCTCCGCCGCCGCTGCATATACCGGTTAAGGAACCCGGGAATCTACAAAGTGCCGTAGCCACCGGCGTACCATCTCCGGCAACCGCCTCAGCCGACGCCGGAGGAAGAACCCTCCCGTCGGCGAACAACGCCCGCTCCGCCAACGCCGGCTGCTGATCCCGGTAACGCGCCACCGCACCCTCTAGCTCTGCCTCGGCGGAGCCGTAGACGGCTTCATCCCCAGATCTCCGTTCCCCCTCCAGATACTCCCCGAGCGATGACCGCCTACAATCTCCGGAAACACGGTGGATTCCGGCGTCTTCATCGTCGTCTCTGCAAAAACGCCACCACTTGCGGCGGCGATGCCGCTCGGCTGAGTTCGAAGGAGGACGCTTCCTCTGGTTGCGTCTTGCTGCGTTGGAGCTGGAAGCTCGTGAGATTGAGACGGAGGGTGACACGTGTCGGTGCGAGGAAGCTCTGAATTGCATCGGCATGGTTGCCGTGAAACTGAATCCCATAAGCGTCCCCAGTGTGATGCTTCTGTCGTGGAAGAAGGATCCTGTAGACTGATTCCTCATCACCAGTAAAAACACCAAATCAAGACTTCAAAATAATCAAATTTCAATATTTGAAAATGAAGACTACAAAAACAAAAATCATCTTTCTTTGGGGCAGTTCTAAAAACACAACCTTTGGAACTTAAAACTAGTTTTCTAATTAAAAGATGATACTTTTTTTTTCAAGCAGAAAGCTTTAAGAGTGAGCTCAGTCTCTGAGCTTAAGCAAAGTAATTAGACATTCATTCTACTACATTCTTAAGACTCTAGAAACTAACCTCTGTATCAAGATCGGAGGAGGAGACGGAGGAGATGGTGGGAGAAGGTGGCACCTGACTGCGTGGATCTTGCATTTCTGTAATCGCTGGTCGATGATGTTGGAGATTGTGTCACTGAACCAAAACGACGACGGATCGGCGAGTTCGTTGTTCCTAATGAGAGAAAAAGGAAAGTGGTGTTTGCTTTGGTTGGATGCTATAGGTGAAGAAGGAGAAGAAAGTGACAAATGATTTGCTTTTTGAAATGATTTGTTCGACTTTAAACTAAAGACCTCTTTGCCATCTGTTGCTCTATTCCTTTCAATGCTTGCCTTGATACTGTCATACTGTTTCATTTAATTATTTAAAACTTTTACAGTTGGGAAAACCAAAATCTTATTTGGGAACAACTTTTGTTGGGGTAAAGTGTGGATGAGAGAGAACAAGAAATTACCAAAAAATGAGCTGTTGTAGGTTCTATCCTTTGTTCATATGATACCTGAAAAAAGGGTTACTTCTAAATCTCAATTCACAGGTATGGCCGTATGAATTTACATACAGTACAGCGTTCCTTCTATTGTTTTCCCTTTTCTTTTTACCAATGACAATCCAACTAAAGCAAAACAAATATAGTTTCATTTTTTCTTCTATACATTGGATATTAGCTGAAAATTAATTCCGAATAATCAAAATCCGAACTTTGGTGTAAACAGAATGATCTGAATTCTCTATATTCTTGTGGGTTAATTTGCAAAGTACTCTTTTGGTAAAGGTTAACTAGGTTAACAAATGTTTTTATTTTGGTCAAAAATTTGAATATTACTTCATCTGTTTCAACTTTTAATACAAAATTAATTATATTTTTGTCATTTTTACAATTTGGATCATGCAGGTTGTTTTCTTATCGGTTAAATTGTTTTGAAATTATAATAAAACATGTTTAAGTTTTGAAAGAAAAAAAATTGTTTTAATCCGTGTGCACACATAAAACTTATTATCTTATTATATTGTAGTTATTTGAGTTTTATGTATCTTGATTAAATCAATCATATTAAATTTATGGCTACGGCTAAATCTTTAATTTTTTTTTACTTTTTTTAAAAAATGGTTTAAGATGTTTAATTTTCACACTATAAATGAAAACAAAAATCAAACTAAGGTAAAAATCCGTCGCATAAAATTTCGAAATAATTAAATAGACATCTTTTAATAAAATACAAATTCAGAAATCATCACTCCGTGCAGGGCGCGGGTCCAACCTTAGTAGTTAATATGTATAAACCATTTGGCCTCCACACAATTGAAAAAGTATGTATGTGTCATTTAGTTTCCAAAACCGTAAATGTTTATAATCCCATAAATTTAGAGACCGAAAACTACATTTGATTTTGTTTTATGAGAAAAAAAGACTAGAGTCATATATCCTATAAAATATCATGCAACAATTAGTGATTCTATGCATAGCGGTGTATCATATAAAATAACGTGTTATCCGATATAATATCATCATTTCATATTAAAAGTAATGTATATATGAAAATAATGTAATATGAAAAAAATATGTTTATTTATTTATTTTTGCCACCTGTCTGAAATTGTTAGCTTTTACTGGATACAGTTATAATTTTACCGCGTGAATTTGAGATTATTTACCTAATTAAATAAAATATACATCTGAAAACTTCTCTAAAGAAGATTGTTTTGGGGTGAAATTGGTATCAATTTTCAAAATTATATTTTTTCATTAAAAGAATTTTAAACCCTAAAATATAAACTATAAATCCAAAAATCTAACTTTAAACTCTTAAATCTAAATCCTAAACACCAAAATCTAAACCTTAGTCAATGATTAATGAATCCAAACTTATATATTAAAATTTAGAAAAAGTGTAATTTTCAAAATTGATACTCTAATCGGGAAAACGCACAATTTGTTTTTCAACTTTTCAAAACTGAACATTTTGTTCTTGAACTGTCGATTGCACGATTAATTTCTCAACCATTAATAATTGTTTGAAATTAGATTTTGTTTAATTAGACATTAAACGACAATTAGACGGAAAACGAGTCTGACGTCGGAGTTTATATTTTTCGACACAAAACGCACAAAAAATTCATCAACTTTTCAAAACTAAACGTTTTATTCCTGAACCGTCAATTGTACGATTAGTTTCTCAACCTATTGATGATTGTTTAGTTTCTCAACATATTGATGGTTGTTTGAAATTAGGTTTCGCTTTATTAGGCGTTATGGACAGTTCAGGAATAAAACGTTCAATTTTGAAAATTGAATTTTTTTTGTGCGTTTTCCCTGGATTTTAGTTGGTAATTTTGGAATATAAAATGATTTTTAAAAAAGAAAAATATATTACTGACAAAAAAGTAAAATATATTCCGAAAATAAAGCACTGAAAAAATAAAAACAAGATAGGAGTTCGTGAAGATTTAATTTTTCAAATCATTAACAAGTCTGAGTTAGTAGTAAATATAAATAGATTTGGTAAATTTGAGATTTATGAATACCAAAAATTATATAAATAGAGCTTCTCCTGAAGATTGGGAAAAAATTAAAACATTTTACATGCTTTATACAGAACAAAAACAAAGTGGCTATCACAAAAAACCTGATGATACGTCCACTTTTTTAAACAGCATTTTCCTAGGCAGCTTATAATATGGGAGAGAGGGAGTATCATTTTGGCTTCAGGTGTATCATGCTAAAAAATTCTTAATCATGTATAATGTATAATGGTTTTGAAAGACGACAAATGTAGGATTAACAAAGATCACGTATATGTTTTGATGTGGGTTTGCATAGGTGCAGAGATAAAAAAAAAAAAAAAGCCAAATATACCTTTTGCGCTATAAGTTTATGTATGGACACACATCGTAATATCGTATGAGTGCTTGTTGGTCGACTGTAATGCTAAAGGGTATTTTAACGGAGATTGCATAATAATCCCTTCTCCTAATGCTCCTTGTAACAGCCTGGCCCACCAGCGCCATCGCCGGCCCGACACTGTTAGGACTGCAGCCCAATACACCCCAACCTTTCTGGTGTATAAGGCCAATTGGTTATAGTTTCCTGTGTGCAAAGCTACTTAAAGGGTGAGGTCTGGAGTTCGAGACTCACCAACAACCTAGGTTGGTATAAGTGGCGGTTATAGTTTCCTGTGTGCAAAGCTACTTAAAGGGTGATGTATTGGGCTGCAGCCCTAACAGTGGGCCGGGCTGTTACACTCCTCTAAAATGCTGTTGTGGTCTTAAAAGTGACAAAGCCATTGTCCGTGTTTTTTTTTTGTGTGGTAAAAAGCCTTCGTCTGTTCTTCCTAATAATTAATGATTTGAGATTTGTTGAAGTATTTTCATTAATAATGAATGTAAATGTAATCCAATAAAAACTGGTTTATTGTTTTATTATAATGCATACTTTTAAATCAATCTTATAGATTTGCAGTATAAATGTTTAGTACGTGTGCTATGCAAATTTTGAAAATAAGCTTGCTGACAAAAAATACTAGTCTATCAAGCTTTCACAAAAGCAAAATTATGTCAAATTTTTAATGCAAATTAAAAGTTAACTTGTTTTCATTAAAAAAACATAATAAAAAGAACTGGTACCATAACATTAAGGATTTCATATTTTAATTTAGGATGTATCAAAGTTAATTATTATTTGTGATAAATATTTAAGGTGTATCTTGTTTTTCAAAAAAGTATTACTCTATATGTTTCATAATATAGGGTGTTTAAGCTTTTTACACAAGATATTTATGTATCTTTAGTTTTCTGGTCTAAGGGAGTACTTATGTATTTTAGTTTTCTACATATCTCTATATGATTTTCTGGTCTTATCATGTAGTCAATAATAAATTATCTTTGACCAATTTCACAAAAGAACTTAATATTAGATTCGAATGATATATTTAATTTGTTACCAAATAGAAAAATAAAAGTCATTTAAAAAAAAAGAATTATGGAAGATTAATTAATAGAGAGATATTCAAAGACCAAAGTCATCGAAATAGAGCTTCCTTTTAATATCAAAATGTTAAGAATATAGCTTTGGTCTTAGTAGTTTTAGTAGTATGTGCCATATGTATCAAATGAAAATTCTCTAAAATGGAACCTTTAGTCATAGACATAGCTCATATGTAAAAGTACTGTCTGGAGACCCTATCACCAAAAATATCTATTGGTTTTAACTAGTGTCT
>OVBJ01003316.1:0-12714 GCA_900406535.1 Noccaea bulbosa
TCCATCGATTATACTTCATCAATCTACACTCTTTCTTTGTCAAATCTTACACCCAGTTTGGTGCAAAAGGTGAGTTTTATTTTTTCATTTCCTTGAAGAGAAACTGCTTCATTCATACACTTTTTTTTCTTTCAAGTTTTCATGTTAACTGATACTTACGATGAGCAAATTAATTTTCAGCTTATAGCGGAACTCGTGGGAACTTATTACTTGATATTTGCGGGTTGTGCTGCTATTGCCGTGAACGCTCAACACAACGACGCAGTGACTCTTGTTGGAATTGCAGTGGTTTGGGGTCTAGTGATAATGGTTCTTGTTTACTCTCTAGGCCACACCTCTGCACATTACAATCCTGCTGTCACTATCGCCTTAGCATCGAGCAAGAGATTCCCTCTGAGTCAAGTCCCAGCCTACATAGCTGTTCAAGTCATCGGATCAACTTTCGCTTCTGTGACTCTGCGTCTACTGTTTGATTTGAACAACGACGTGTGCAGCAAGAAACACGATGTCTTCCTCGGGTCATCTCCTTCTGGATCTGATCTTCAAGCATTCGTGATGGAGTTCATCATCACCGGTTTCCTCATGTTAGTCGTCTGTGCCGTCACAACCGCCAAGAGAACTGTAAGCGATCAACAACCAAAAACACAAAGACACATTTCTTGATCAGATGATAATATTGTAATCTTAACATTTTGGCGAATCTCGCAGACTGAGGAACTAGAGGGGCTAATCATAGGTGCAACCGTCACACTGAATGTTATCTTTGCCGCGTGAGTTACGCTTTTCCCTCCTCAATCTCCATATATAAATGGTAATGAATCTCTTTGGCTAACCAATCTATCATCTCGCAGAGAGGTATCAGGAGCATCGATGAATCCAGCAAGAAGCTTAGGGCCTGCGATAGTGTGGGGATGTTACAAAGGGATATGGATTTACTTGCTGGCTCCAACACTTGGAGCTGTCTCTGCGGCCTGGATTTATAAAATGTTACCGTCTACACAGAAAGCAGACCCTGACTTCTCCAAGACAGGATCTTCTCATAAACGAGTTACTGATCCTCCATTGTGATATTGTAGATAAATCTTTGAAATCCAATTCTCGTTCTTGTACCTTCAAATTTGTCTACTGATATCCTCATTGTAAATTTGTAACCAATCATTATCGAAACAAAATGGTTGTGTATATATATTCGAGAAATGTATACAAAATTTGTAAAACACCGAATTAATTCTTCTAGTCTAGTCCTAAGTAATACTTGGGATGTTTTGGACCCGGAACGAGGATGGTGAGGAACAAAAACTCTCGTTTCATGCACAGGATGTCAAATGGTAAGGTGTGACAATAACTGACCAAAAATGAATATTGCCTCCCATGTTTCCCAAATGGGTTGAAACCATCACTACATAACCCAAGGTAGAAGTTTCTTCCAAAACAAGGATAAACTTTTGAAAGTGTTTTATTGCCTTTGCATATAAGACATGTGCAATTTCTCTTTCGTTAGAATGTTCGGACATGCCTTCTCATAGGACCTGCAGAACGAAGAGATTGATATACTCTTTTCAAACGTTCTCTTAGCGGTAAATACCACGGTAAAGAATTCTTCGATTGGTCTCTTGGAAATGGGGTTTGCGGCAAAATTTACAACACAAGAGATTTACGTCTTCTCGCCAGTAAATTATACAACTGTTGATGCAAACGTCGATCATCTGATACGGCATACCCAAATCTGAAACCAGTTTCTCTACTGCATAGTACGAAGCTGGATGCAAGTTATCTTTGAGCATATAATCGTTAATATAATCAGCCCACGCATCAATACAATCCTCGGACAAGTAAAAGTCCCTTTTCATTTGCAACACCCTAGGTGCAGCTGACAAAGGCGAATGACCCTCCTTAGAACCTTGATATATCGGATGCTTGGCCACATTTAACATATAAAAAATCTACACAAATATTCTTTTCTGTAAACGACATAATATTTTTATGAAATGCATTGTTTACCATTTGGATGTACCACTCTAGCTTTCTCTAATCTCTGGGCACTATATTCACTACAACTAGGTTCCACCACTTAATCTATTTCTTCGTGAAAATACCAGACTTTGTAATTCGGCCTAAACCCTCGCTCATTCAAGTATTTCCACACAGTGTCTACAATAATAATTTATTGTCATCACAACGAGGGCATGAACATAATATCTTACCATTTTGCAAGTATATATCTTGGTGCGTCGCAAATCGCATGAATCCTGTGAGTCCATCCATAAACTCCTTTATAACTCTCCCTGTATTTGAATCACCGATCATCATACATCCAAAGTTTGAAAATTAGTAATGTTTGGAGACATTTTTTTTTTTTTTTTTTTTTTTTTTTTTTTTTTTTTTTTNTATCTGAAAAAAAAAAAGAATGATTTATATAAGCAATTTTCAAATAATTTTCGACAAATACTTGACCGATTTCTGACCGACTTTCAAACGGCTAGATAATTTCTACCGAATGCCGACCGATTTCTAACGATTTTCAACAGTAACATTCCAGCGACTTATTTTACGACCGATTATCGACAGTATTTTAATTGGTTATATTAACAGTCAGAAATTTCTGATCCATTCTCGACCGATTGACCATCATAGATTTCCGACCGAATTGTGACCAATAAATAAATCTAGCCCTGTGCATTTAGGGTTTTGGGATGGGAATTGACGGGAACGGGACGGGAATGGGAAATTTGGGAATCCAAATATACTTCCCGGAAAATTCCCTTATTATAACGGGACGGGAAATAGCGGGAATGGGAAGGGAACGGGAAAATTGAGAATAAAAAATCAATTCCCAAAGTCTTAATAAATCGGGAAAATTGAAGATATTTAGGGAAATTACGGGAAATTTAGGGAAAATATAGGAAAATACGGAAAATTACGGGAAAATTGAGAAAAATATGGGAAAATATGGGATATTTAAAAAAAAAATATCTAATTTTCAATTTTTTAGTTTTTAAAAAGGGAAAATCGGGAAATCCCGTACCTTTCCCGAACCCTTACCTTACCCGTTTGAATAAAAGATATGTTCCCAAACGGGAAATTGTAAATTCCCATTCCCGAAAAGTTCGGGAAATTTTAAATGGGTAAGGGTGGGAATGAGATTCCCGTCCCGAAATGCACATGCCTAAATAAATCGGTCGGAAAATGGAAAATAAACCGTCGAAAATATTCTCGACCAATTATGGGGTCGAAAATCCAGTCAAAATTTGCCATTTTTTTTTTTTTTTTTTTTTTTTTTTGACAATTTTCCNTCGACAATTTGCCATGTTTTTTTGTTGTGAGAAAACTTTTCAAAGCAAAACTTTTGGCAAAGAAAGCATTGAGTGTCAAACAAAACCTAAAGAAGCTTTTTTTTTTCTTTTTGTATAGAAATTGTTTCAATTAAATCCCTGATTGCATAGTATATAGAGGTGTCAAAATGGGTAATCCAACCCATTATCCAAATGGATTGAATGATAATGGATATTATGGGTTAATCCAACATAATTAGTAAATGGATTATGTTGATCCATGACCTATTTAATTATATGATTTAATTAGTTAAATGGTTAACCCATGATCCATAAATCATAAACAAAAATATTTTTTTATTAAATTAATAATAATTAACAATATCTATTACCATAATAATAATAATTTTATTATTAAAAATCTGTCAAAACGTGTATTTGGCGAGAAATTTGTGAAAAAATGTGTTTTTGGCTGAGAATATTTGTCAAAATGCGTGTTGGGCAGCAACATTTGTGAAAACACGTTTTGGCAAAAACATTTGTGAAAATGCGTTTTTGGCCGAGAACATTGGTCAAAATGCGTGTTGGACGAGTGAAAACGCTTTTTGAGCGAAAAAATTTATGAAAACGTGTTTGTGGACGGAAATTTGTGAAAACGCGTTTTGGCGAGAAATTTGTGAAAATGTGTTTTTGGCCGGGAACATTTGTGAAAACGCGATTGAGAATAGATTTCAAGCCCTATTAGCATATTAAACTGTCATTGTCGTGAGATAAGCATGCTAATCCTCTATTCATTCATGCATTCAATCAAACACTCTCATGTTGATGAACACCTAAAATCGAACATTTTATGAGTTATTATTAGTATGAGTTAATCTTAGCCATATTTGAAAAGATTAATTCAAAAAGAATAGAACCTTCTAGAGTCGAGTTAAACCCGTACCCACACCTCTATATGTGGCACATCACACGCAGCTGATCGCACCAGCTCATCACAATACCGTAGCTACCTTCAAAAGCCTCCTTCAGCTTTGTTTCCCCTCCACGAGCCACCCAAAGAAACTGGACTCCTGTTTCAATGCTCTCCATTTGAGCTTCCTCCTTTCAGTTTAAATGTCGTTAAAATTGTTCATCCATGTTAAAAACATTTTGTTGAAATCCGTTTTCCGAAAACTTTTTTTTTTTAACGTTCCAAAACCTAGTTAAAGTTTGAATGTCCAGACGATAACATGTTGTTGTCTTGTTGCTAAAGCAACATTGCTGGTCAATTGTTATGTCTCAAGTATTTCAATATCAACATTGATGGAATCTGGATCGAGTGTTGGATGTTAATAGAGTACTAGATAAATTGTATGGGCCAAAGCCTAAGTCAAAACTTTCCTGATTTTAGGTAACTTTTAGCTTGTGTTCAAGAATACGCTACACACTAGGTGGTCTGGCGCGGGCATGAGATATTTTTTTTTAAATAAATTTTATCATCTAAAAACTAAATTATTCATAATTGAAGACATTATTAAAAAAAAAATTATCTGATTTTGCGAAAAATAATATAAATATTCAAACCAAATCAAATGTTTTAGAAAACTATTTTATGTACCACATTAACTAAATTTCATATATTTTTTTCTTTCAAAAATTTCAATAGGCTTATCTTCTCAACGTAATACACAAAATTATAATGAGTATTTCAAATTT
This sequence comes from Noccaea bulbosa, assembly GCA_900406535.1. Classification (NCBI taxonomy): domain Eukaryota; kingdom Viridiplantae; phylum Streptophyta; class Magnoliopsida; order Brassicales; family Brassicaceae; genus Noccaea; species Noccaea bulbosa. The sequence continues at coordinate 4,968 of OVBJ01003316.1, forward strand.
ATTATCTATGGAAAAACATAATAAATTTTGACGATCATATTCGTTTTTTCTTCGTCGTCTACAACATACTCATTTTTTTTATTTTCTTTCAAAAACTATAACCATTTTTATTCATCTTCATGTTTTTAAAAAAATTATTTTTCTCATCATCTCAATTTTTTTTATTGATCATCTTCATATCCTCTGAATCTCTTTTCTTATTTTTCTTCATCATATTTTTCTCTAATTCTCCTCTCTTTTCTTATCGTCTTTGTTTTATCTTAATTTTTTTTTTTACCGTATTTGTCTTATCTGTCTTCTTCTCTTACTTTCGGTTTTGATTTGTCTTTGTCTTTGTCGTCGTCTTCTTCTTTATGATCTTTCAAATTTTATATTTCTTATATGCTTTGTTTTATCGCTTTTGTCTTCTAATTTATTTATTTTACGTGTAGGATAAACAAATATTTTTTCACAAAAATTATTTATATCATTTTAGTCATTAAAACTTAAAATTGAATAATTTATGTGAATTTAATTGGTTAATGATTTGGATCAACATTAATTGTTCATAAATAATCTTCATTATATCTATATATAATAGCAAACTCAACAAATGCCTTTTGTGTTCGTACCTTTTCGTTCTTAACTGTTTTGCATATAACCGCTCATCTAACGGTTGTGTCTTTCCGAGTTGCATCCTTTCAATTATAACCGTTTATTTGTTGAAAAGTCACGTCTTTTAATAATAATACCTTTTCACTTCTATATATATACATTTTTTCTTTCTTCAAACTAATTTTTTTTTTCAGTGTGCCTTTTCCTTTTCTCTCATTGTCGATGTGGTTCCATCAGTTTCTCACCACTATCCCTCCATATTGTCATGTGTCAGGTGAAAGAAAAAAATATTTTTCTACGATGAGAAAACTGTTAGAATCAATGAAAGTCATATATATTATAAGTGCAATGGATCGAATCGAGTCATGAGCAGGTCTCTGTGATAAATAAGGAGTTACGACAGAAACACTATTGGTATGTCTAGATTATAATAACATTTTTGTAGTTCTTCTAAACTTCATTAGCACTTAGTATAACTTCCAATATCACTTTTTCTTTTTATTAATATAAAATGCATCTTATTATCACCCAAAAGAAGTGTATTCGTTGTTTATATGTATACACACCATAAACATTTATAATGGAGTGCTGGAGTTCTGTCGATCAGAGTAAAACTGGGTCCGCTTTGCTTCAGATCTATAAGTAGCAACCATATTAACAGATGAGATAATACATTTGCAAGTGATTGGCCAAATCTATTTCTATCGTTCTCACTCATGGAGATGGTAAGTAAACGGTATAATACATGAAAACAAAAAACATTTGACTTTGTTTTACTTTGACAATGTTTTACTTACCGGTGGAAAAAACTACTAATTAAACTGTAAGTCTGTAAATAGTTTCAAAAAATAGTTCACAGTTTCCTGCAAAACAAAATGAAAAAAAAAAAAGAAAGATAAACACCAGCGTCACTATACTATATACGGGATATAAATAAGACTTAGAAATCAGCGTAGAAAAATGAAAGCACATGCAGGGTATCGCCATGGACTTGCTACTTGCCCATGGTGACTGCTTCTAATTCTATAGAAAGTCTGAATTTAATAATAATAAATTTATTTGAAGCATTTACAGAAAAAAAACATAGAATTGGTTTTTATATGATTATAAGAAATCATTGGCATACTAACTATTTAAGATATCAAAACGTTTTGTTTTAGTTTCCGGTTTAAAAAAAGAAATCTAAAAGTTTCAGAGAAAAAAAAAAAGAAAGGATCGTAACATGATCTTCTGCTATTATATATAAGGTTTGCAATCATTTGGTTTTGTGGGTGAGAGAGTCGAAATTACTAAATAGCGAGTATTTGAAAAACAAATACAGATATAGACTGAGTGACCAATGAAGCAGGAAGGATAAAAAATTGTAGAAAGTAAAACAGCAATTTGCCTTTGGTTTAATTTGCAGGATAAATCTTGCAGATCATGAAAACGAAAAACACATGTAAGAGACAATGATCTATAAAATTTTGACGTAAAAGCTCGAGTTCATTATAGACACTGGAAAAAGTAAAACACTGAGAATTATATAAATATTAAAAGAGATATTTTGACATCTGAGGATGGATTAAATATTTATTTACCAAGAAAACAGAGATAAATGAAGAATAAATAGAGGAACTGACCGATTTAGGGAATACACTTTTTTGGATACTGAGAGGGACATTGATGGTGACGCGTGAGCAATGTTGAAGTGATTCGATTATTGCAATCTTCGAATTACCATTGTCCATATGATGATGACCTATGATCACATCACTAAACGCAAACATGAATGAAATGTGTTTTTTTTTTTTTTTAAATGAAGGAAGGGGAAAAGTTTTAAGAGTATTGAGTCTATGATTAAGTCTAATACCATAATGTTAGATCACAAGGTGTAAGCCGGGACTTTAGTTTGGGTAAGTTATACACTTGTGAAAAGTCACTACGAACAGTTGTGTCTGTTCATGTAAAGTACTATATACTGTAAGTGTTAGTCTTGTCGTTGTAAAAAAATTGTCGACAAAAAGAGAAGTTTTTCAGATTTATATTCTGTTTTTCTTTTCTGATTTACTTATATTTTACTTTTCTTTATCACATGTTTATGCCTTGTACAAAAAGCAATGACTTCTCATGACACAGAGCATAAAAACCAATAAAAAGGTGACCAAAAACATGGATGTGATTGACACCTGAAAATTTCAGAATATGTGTAATCTCCTCACCGGTTTTGATGAAGCAATCTGATACTCCGCCGAAGAAAACGAAACTGTACAGAGGAGTGAGATAGCGTCACTGGGGAATATGGGTTGCTGAGACCCGTTACTTAGAAATCGAACATTCCTTGCCCTAATTTTGATCAAGTGACTTTTTATTATGTCTTTCAACATGTCACATTTTTTATTGATCAAGTGACTTGTACTTTAGTACATATATAAAGGATAACTTCGAACAAAATCACTCGTCAAAATCAACAAAAATAAAAATAGATCGTCGGGGAGATTCTCGATCAAAAAATATAAAAAGACGTAGTATTTCATACTAACATAGTAACATTACTTTTCTGTGAAGAACAAAAAAATAGAGAAACATGAGAGTCAACATAGTTTCATACTTGAGAGGATCCGCAATCATGCCGTTGAACCAATGCAACAAACAACAACTGTTTCTCCAACAACTTGAGAGCAAAATGTTAAAAAGTTAACAAACGTTAAAAGTTGTAAATTTTAACTTTAGTTGATTAGTTTATGAGGCAAAAGAAAAAGAGAGGATCAAGATGGCGCCTTTGTCAAAAAGAAACATAATTTGACGCCGCACAATGTTTATCGAAATTATTATAAATAGTTAATTAGGGTTATAATCATCTAAGTCGTTTTAGTCATCCTTTTTTTTTGGTTGGCGATCTGACTGTTGCTTGTCCACATTTATTTTATTCTCTTAGAATTCTAAACTTTTTAAGATTGTTGCGATCTTGTAATTTTATTTAACAAAAACAGAAGAGAGTCAACATGGGAATTATCCCGTCATAATTTCTCTAACATATGGTGGCTGTGTGATGAACTTTCAATTTGTTAGGAAAAATGTTAGGGAAACTTTAATTTGATCAATGTTAAGCTTTTTTTTTGTTTCCCATTAAATTTGCCACCGTAATTTGGTTACCACATAATCAAACACACTGAATCTTAAATTTATGTTTACGTTTGAAAATAATACCCTCATGCAATATGGCTGTCAACTATATTTTTCATTTGCACTGGACGACTTAAGGGGTGCCAAATGTCAGGTGAATTAATTCAAATGGCGCCGAAGACTATATTAATGATTAGGAGAAAAACTATGGTGCCAATTCATCAGATGAATAATGAAAGAAAAATGTTTTTCACTCTTAAAATAATAATATTTTCGGCATTTCAGATTTGAAATAAGAAATCATTCATAAAAAAATTGTTGCTATCAAATATCGCTGTGAAAGGTCCATCGACCCATCTGAGCTATGGTCTGAATCCACTATCAACCTTTTTGAAGAATTTATCTACTTCATTTCTATATGCTTATGATTATTATTTTTAAATCAATGAGGATGTAACATTCCCTCTTCTTGTATCTGAAGTTTAATCTAATGAAGTATGGTTTGCACAAAAAAGAATATGACAGAAGGAATAAAATTCGCAAGTTGTACCAAACCAACAGCTTTAATTAAATCAAAATCCAAATTTGGTATATAAACATTTGGTTAATCACTACGATAAGTTTTCATTCAAACATACAAAATGTCAATAAATACTTATAAAATATATCTAGATTAACATAACAAATTCATATACCATGACACTTTAACTTAATTTTTATTTCTTTCATATTTATATAATTTACTACTCGAATATGTGAACATTACAACAAGTACAAATCAAAAGCCATTTTGTCTAATCCCATTTTTCTTCAAATAATTCAAAAGCATCTAAGTATAATTGCATGGCATTATCATATATTATCATATATGACATCTTTGAAAGCAACATTACTATTTAAAATTATTATATTATTGGTAAATGTTTTAATATATTGCAAACAAATTTTTAAAAAGATATTACTATAAAATGAGTTATGGCGCGATTTCGCGCGGATTCAATTCCTAGTATAAATAATATTACAATATTAAACTTAAATTTTCTGACCACATATTTTTTATTCTTTTTCTTCATCTTCATATACTTTTATTTATTCTTGTTTTTATATCATAGTATTTTTTTTTTATGTTATTCTTCTTCTTTTTTTATTTCATTTGTCTCATTTTTCTTCGTCTCGTCTCTTTTTCTTTGACCTTAGTTTTCCTCATCATTCATGTCTACGCTAACAAAACCGCATTTCATGTCTTGGTAGTCATCCATAAATGTATATCCATAATAATATTAGTTGATCATATCCACCAATTAGTGTCCACGCTAACGAAACCACATTTCGTGTCTTGGTGATCATCCAGAAATGCCTATCCATAGTAATATTAGTTGATCATATCTACCATTTTGTGTCCATACTAACATATCGACATTAATTGAAAAATGAATAAATGAGTTATCCAGGGCTATTTTCGGGTTATCAACACAAAAACTCAAAAAGTGTCTCTTGAGATGGAAAATGCATTTTCTGTTACAAAACTCACAAAAGTGCCTCTGAGTATAAAGCTCTCTTCATTTTTCTTTAACTTCCTCTTCTTTAGCTTTCTATTTTTAATTTCTTCTTCTTCATTTTCTTTGTCACCCGTCTTCATAATTTGATTAAGTTTTTTATTCGTTTTTTCTCGTCTTTTCTGACTTCTTCTTTATCAGGTTCAGTCTCTTCTTTATCCTTCAACTTTTTTATTCACTCGTTTTCTCATTCTTCTTTTTCTTCTTTACTGTCTTCATCACTTACAATATTTTTACTCTTTCATCCGCTCATTCTTTATTATATTTATTTTATATGAATTTTTTATTTTTTCATTTTTATTCTTCTCATATCCGTCTTCACTTCTTGCATTATGTCTCTTTCAACTTCCAATTTCTTATCCATTTTTTTTTAAGTTTTTTTTTAACATTAAAGATCATTATATTTTTTTTAGTTGTTATTTTTATTCTTCTTGTCCTCGTCTGTTTCAAAAAAAAATTAATCGGTTTTATCTTCTTATTCTTCCTTTTCTTTAGTTTTTTGTGTCTTTTTATAGATCTTTATTTTCTACTTTTTTAATCATCTTCGTCCCTTCTCACTTATTCTTGTTTTTTTTTTGTTTACCTGCTTCTCTTCTTTTTTACTTCTTCTTTCCTCTCTCTTTATAATATTTGTCTCATCTTTTTTTTTTCAATTTTTTACATTATTCGACTTTTGTCTTCTTCATCATATGGGGTTCTTTTTACTTCATCTTATTTGTTTTTTTTCCTTGTATTCTCCTTATTTTTACTACCACATATTTGGTTTCATTTCATTTTTTATTTTATCGATTGATTATAAAATGAGTATTAAAAGATATAAATGAACTGATTGTTTTCTCAATAAAATTTAAATTCAAATTATTTATATTCATCTTTATATAAGGAATTTTTAAATTTTCTTCTCCAACTTTATATTTTCTTCTTCATTTTTTTTATCCATCTAATTCTCATTATGGTTTTTATTCATCTTCTTCTTTGCATTTTCTAATTTATTATTCATCTGCTTTGTGTTCTTCTTCTTCTCTTTCGATTTTTCATTTCTTCTTCATCTTCTATTTTGTTTTTCTTTCGGTTTTTTTTTGTCTTCTTCTTCACCTCCGTCTTTACTGCCTTTGTCTTCTTTTACTTCTGATTCTTCTTGTTTTTATTTATCTCATCTTCATCGTCTTCCTCATCTTTTCTTTCTTCTACTTCTTTCACTTTTTTTTCCCTCTTTTTCTGTTCTTTTCCTCCATCTCTATCATCTTTTTTTCTTCTTCATCTAATCCATCGATCTTCTTATTTTTTATTCCTGTTTAGGATCTTGTTCCTCGTCTTTTGCAACAGCTTATTCCCCGGTTTGAACTTTTTTTCTTTGTCTTTTCAGCTTATGATCTTTTTTTTCCTTTCCTCATCTTCTCATTTTTCTTCTATTTCATCATTTTAATCTCTTATGTCTTTTTCTTGTTATTTTTACCCTTTTTCTTCTCCATCTTATTCTTTCCTATTTTTATTTGTATCGTCTTTTTCGATTTTGGTCTTCTTCATCATATGATTTTCTTCTTTTTATCGTCTTTGTCATCGATCTTCTTAATATTCTTATGCTATTTATACATCTTATTTCTCATCTTTTAATAATACTTTTTCATCGGCTTTCTCTTCTTCGTTTTCTTTTCTTTCTTTGTCGACTTTTTTTTCTTCCTCTTCCTATCAATTTTTTTTTTAATTTTTCTTCTTCGCCATCTTCATGATATACTTCCTTGATAATTCAAAATTTTAAAAATGCACCAAAAACTAAACCCTACACCCACCAATATAAACCCTAACTCCACATTATAAACCCACCCCCCCTCCCCATAAACGTACACCCTAACCCCACATTATAAGCCCCCCAAACTTTATTTTTCTTCTCCAACTTTATATTTTATTCTTCATTTTTTGTTTTGTTTTATCTGTCTAATTCTTCTTTTTATTATGGTTTTTATTCATCTTTTTCTTTGCATTTTTTAATTTAATCTTCATCTGCTTTGTGTTCTTCTTCTTCTGTTTTGATTTTCCACTTCTTCTTCTTCATCTTCTATTATTTTTTTCTTTCGGTTTTTCTTTGTCTTCTTCTTCACCTCCGTCTTTACTGCCTTCGTCTTCTTTTACTTCTAATTCTTCTTGTTTTTATTTGTGTCATCTTCATCGTCTTCCTCATCTTTTCTTTCATCTTCTTCTTTCACCTTTTCTTTCTCTTTTTCTGTTTTTTTCCTCCATCTTTTCATCTTCTTTTCTTCTTATTTTTCTTCTTCTTTTTAATTCCTGTTTTGGGTCTTGTTCCTCGTCTTTTGCAACAGCTTATTCCCGGTTTGGTATCTTTTTCTTCGTCTTTTTAGCTTATGATTTTTTTCTTTCCTATCTGCTCATTTTTCTTATATTTCATCATTTTCATCTCGTATGACTTCTTCACCATCTTCATAATATACTTCCATGATAATTCAAATTTTTAAAAATGCACCAAAAACTAAACC
>OVBJ01003317.1:0-12712 GCA_900406535.1 Noccaea bulbosa
TACATGCAAGTAAAGATATATATCTTAATCTTGTGAGAATGACATCGTGATAGAGAATCTGCCATTTTCGTTGCCACTTCTACTTTGTTTTGGACAACGCATACTAGATTATATTTTGATACAGTGATTTTGAGGCCATAATTAAGAGAGAGAGAGAGAGAGAGAGAGAGAGGCCACACTTTTTTATGAGGCCGTAGCTAAGATTTCAATGTTCTCAGCATATTTAATTTAAGTTTTAGAGGTGTTTTCTCAGTTCCGGGAAAACTTGCATCACAAGAAACCATTGTTGTACTACACAAAGGCCAATTGACGACAAGAACAGAAAAAGGGTGAATTCCTATTCTCTATTTGGAATCTCTTAAAACGGTGTCCAATTTCGCAGCTTCTTATTTCTCTATGACTATGAAAATCAGACTAGACTTGAACTAAGATTGAATGAGTGTACTTTTGCACAATTGTCAATTCTTCAAGTTTCACCAAGTCGGTGAGAATTTGTATTCCAAACTTATGTACAGAGACAAGGTTTTGCTTGACAGAATTACAAGCTATGAAATGCTTCTATCGCTGATATTCTAAACATATTTGTGAAATCAGTTGGAAAGAGAGAACATGGTAGATTATGACTGAAGCAGCAGTGAATGAGTTTAGTGTACAGATGCGACACCTCAATCTCAGGATTCTTCTATACTGTCCACACAAACTCAGGCACATCCAATCTATCAACAGGTCTCGAATATGGAGGGTCCTCTTCGCCAATGACTTTGACATTGTGCTTTGGCATTTTCTGACTCAGAAGCTTGCAAGCACCGAACAACATCAGTATGCTGGCTCCGTAAGGGCAATCTCTAATTATCTCAACCTTCCTTAAACTTCCACAGCCTGATAACAAGTGATAAATCCCCAAATCAGAGACATAGAGCCGTTGAAAATCCTTGCATTCCTCAGCTATGGCTTTGAATCCTTCATCAACTGGCTTCTCATATGTTTTGCAATCAGGAGCAAATGGCTCTATCACACAGAGACACAAACACTTTATATTTGGACGATTTCTTGCAATGGTTACCAAAGCTGCGTTTGTGAACTGAAGAAGAGATTCCAGCTTTAAACATCCCTGAGATACAGAGACCAGAACTTGCTCTGCTAGTGCTACATTTGCTTCGAGACCTTTGTCCTCTTTTAAGTCCATTAGCTGCAGAAAATGTCACTTTAGTAAGAACCAACATAACTGAGGGGACTCAAGAGTGTTGAGAGTGAAGGAAGATAAAAGATGCAGAGTACTCACCCATAGCTTCTGTAATTCCGGGCATGGACCAAGAATCTTGACAAGGTCAGGAATACGAACAGTAGCGTAAGAGGTAAGACATTCGATCGTGTACCACGTCTATCGTTAGGTTTTTATCGAGCTGTCCTGTACTAAAACATTTGATCGTGTACCGACATCACCAAGACACAGCGATAAATTTCAAGATAAACGTCCCATCTTTGGAATGTTTCTTGTATGATGATACGGCAACGAATAAAAATAATGGGAAGACTTTGGTTATAGATACTCCGGCTTTAAAGAAACTCTTTCTCACATACAATTCAGATGGTTCTTGCTTGATATTGAATAAGCCTCGTTTTGATAAAGCAAGAATCTATGTTGATTGTTACCTTGATGACAAGTTTATCAGATCTCTTTCCTCACTCACGTACCTGGAATTATTTTTGAGCTTTACACACTCTTTTTTTTTTTTTTTTTTTTTTTTTTTTTTTTTTTTTTTTTTTTTTTTTTTTTTNTTTTTTTTGTTATAGTCAATTAATTTCTAGCGTTTACTTATATATGATATGTGTTGTTATGTTCATTTCAGGTTCCATGTTGTAACGCTATTAATTTCTCCCAGCTTATGGAGTGTAAGATAATTCTGTTAAATGGATTAGACTGGTTGGATCCACTAATGAGCTTGCTTCAAAATTCTCCTAATCTAAAAGTTGTTTTCATCGATCAGGTTAGTACATTTTCACTAATGCATGTTTCGATGAATTAACTATCAAAGTAAAAGTAAATGTGTTCATTCTAAATGTATATTCATTGTTGCTTCGCAGTCATTCATTCGATTTGAGGAGGATTTCGCGGTTTTATGGAACCAACCGAGTTCTGTTCCTGGATGTTTGTCAAGCCACATCGAGATCTTTGAGTGGAAAGGATATAGAGGAAGAATCAAAGAAAAAGAAATCGTACGATACATTCTTGCAAACTCCAAGTGTTTAAAGAGAGCTGGAATCTCTATCGATTGCACGCGTATAAATAGAAAGAAGATGATGAAAGAGTTAGAATCCATGCATAGGATTTCAACATCATCACAGCTTCTCTTCTCCACTCAAATGGAATATCTTAACGTTGAGAAAGAAATGACTGACTAATCTATATCCTAAACCATATTTGAATGTCAATAGTTAAGCTGTACCCCTTTTTTTTTATAGATATATATAGTTATTCGAGTTATTTAAATACCAAGATCAAGAAAATCGTTGAATTAGTCTACTGTATATAGACTGGATGATCTTTGCTTTATAAGACTGAAACGTTGAAGCTGTAACAAGATTGAGATGCTGATTGACTTTGAATCTTAATTGATTTAGGTTTAATCGATGAATGATCAAACCATCATTAGTGGTTTTCATTTTATTATTACGCTAGTTGTGATTATGTAATTAAATTAAGCAAGTGTTTTTCTTCAACTTAACCATCGAACGTCCAACAAAGAAGCCTGAAGACTTCTTGTTCTACTTTTTAACCTCCGTCTAAAGATCAATCTGTGAAGACTTGAGCACCGTTAACGACAGGTTGCTGTTCCGAGTAACCGATACTACTCTCATCACTCAGAATGCTATAGTCAAAATCATCAAAATCGTCTTCATCATCATCGTCTTCGTTTTCTTCTTCAGACTCTGTTTCTTCTTCTTCTTCTTGTTGATTCGCCAAGTTAGACCCATCTTTTCTTCTTTCAATTGACTGCTTAATGGCATCATCGTAAGACATATCATACCACACGTTGCCATTCCCAACAATGGATTTGTTGTGTGCATCTTTCATTCTCTCTTGCTTGCTAATCTCTGAGTTCTTTGGCTCTCCCCAGTAGTCATATTGGTACAATGCGCTTGTTGGATCGTATTGGTCTTTCCCAAAGAAATTTCCTGGCTTATACCTCCCTGGTTCCTCCAATGGTAAACCAAGCGCTTGACGACTGCAACACAAATTCTTAAAACATCAATACCGTCTTGTCTCTCACTTATCAGCTTTGGTTTCATGAATTTTTAAACTTACGAGCTGATATCTCTGAGCAATGCTTCTCTTTCCTCCAAAGATCGGCGCCAGTGTAAGGCATCATACTCGTCCATCTCAATGTTTCTTCTTAGCTTGTCGATTTTGTATCCTTCTCCCCTTGCTTTAGCTTCCATCATTAGCTTATTGTGGTACTGCACAAGGCAATACGAAAGATTTAAACCACCGACAGTTTACAAGATGCAACAGTGAGTCTCACAATTGCATTACAAAGAGCTTAAGCAAAAAGACAAATATAAATGGATTTAGCAAGACAGCCAAAAAAAAGGGACATCTAATGAAGACAATTCATGTTGAGGTTAGTAACTGAAACCAATTAAAAATGTGAAGAATCTGATATGATAAGTAGTGGAGGGGAAGTTTAACCTTGCGCTCTACCAAGGCAGCCTCTAAGTCAAGTTCCTTGACACTGGTTTTCTGTGAAAAAGAGAAAACATTTTAATCAGATAGCTGAGACGATATGGTTTCACCAACACACCGGTCGAAAAACTCTCACCAGAATCACTTTTGGCAACTTGGTTTTCTTATAATACCCTTCGCCGTACTCAATATCCTTTTGTTCGTCAAAGCCTTCGTCATCGGATAGTTCTGATAGTTTTTTGCCTTTGTACTTTTCAGGGTTGGCTTCCATATCATCCAAAATCATCTGCTCAGCTACATGTAACTGCCACAACTGCAAACAAGAAAGGAACGTGATGAAGGTATCACACAAATTACAAAGCCAATAGAGTAACTTTCATAAAGCAAAGGAGAAAACTCATAACCAACACCTAGTTCAAGGGACATACCTTGTCGACATACGGGTGATCAGAGAGTAGCCCTTCCTCCTCTGGCTTTGATCCTGGATCTTTTCTAGGCTCAGGAGGTCTTCCACAATCTCGCTGCACAAACAATGTGTTAAGAATAGATAAAGGGTGAGACTTCAAGCTAACAAGAGATTTGAAGAAGGGATTCTACTAACTCGTATCTCATCTGGATTAGTATCCCCATCGCGATGGAATATCGGGGGAAAGTCAAATTTATTGAAGCTGAAGCAAGATTAGAAACAAAAACAGTCATCACACATATAAGAACCAAAACCTTTTAAGGACAGAGCAAATGTCAATTTTTTTACTAGATATGTAAAGGGAAATGAATTGCATACATCATGTGATCTATATTAGGATGGACGAAGCGCAACTCTAAGGGAAATCGAAACCGGTATGGATCCCTTTTTGCCTGGAAAAAAAAAAAAAGAAGAAACATGAGCATGAAAGATTTCCATTCAGCTTTTATCAATGTGTAAGTGAAATCTGTCTCTCAAGAGTACCGTGACCTCGACGATAACATGCATCCCAACTTTTATGAAATGCCGGATCCAAAACCAGTCATTACCTTTTATAGGAACCCACCTGCAAACCAATAGACACATGAAATGAGAAACTTTCATACAGAGAGAGCATATGAAACTTCTTTCATTAACAAGAGATACAACAATTTGACCAGATTATAAACCCCTCAGGAAAACAATCACGGCAAGTTTTTAACTATATTTACAAAGTAACGGCACATATACATACCCTTCATGAACACCTCCAATGTCAACAAATGCTCCCTGATACAGATGCAAAGTGGTAACTTCCCCTTCACAAACCTGCATGGACATTATGATATTGCTCATATAACCAATCATCTGATTAACCACTAGTTACAATTTAACATGGCCCCGGAGTAAGATTCTCACCATCCCTGGATAGTAAAATGGAAGCTCATACTGCACAGAAAGATAGAGCGATTAAGTTCAATCATTCCATCAGCTAGCAAACTGATCAAACCAAGAGTAGGATTCTTAGTTTCTTACCATCCCCTCTTTGTAATCCTTCCCTCTTTTCCTTCTACCCGGATAAAAATCTTGATCGTGCTGAACAAATAAAAACATAATCTTGATTAGAGAATAATCCATCTCTCAGCCATATATATCTAACAATGTCTCCTTTTTTCAAACCACTAATTTTCTCTGAAATGTTAAAAAGACGCACCTTGTAAGATTCTTCCTCTAGCCTATCTTTATTAGCTTCGACCCATTCATTGTATTGTTTCAAGAAGACCTTGTACCTCTCCAAACACATCTTATCAACAGTAGCATCCTCTCCTACTTTCAAGTCCTTATCCAAATCCTCTATCCAGACCCTTTCAGCCATTAACTTGTGAGCTTCCCTCATGAACTCCAGCTCCTTCCGATCAACTTCCCAGCCTCTCGGCGGCCAATCACGCGGCGGAATTTGCCTCACCACCAACGGCCCGGCCCACGGGGTATCCAGAGGCGGCGGTTTATCCCCTCTGATCTCGAACTGCTTTGCGTACCATTCATCCTCCGTTATCCCCATTTCCTTAATCTTCTTCTTCCGGTACGACGGTCTCAGCATCTTGAACGCCTCGATCGCCTCCGGTGACTGAAGCGGAACCTCCTCGCCTTCGTTCAGCGATTTGCGCGCGAAATCGGCTTCCGGTGTGAGAATCTCCTCCCAAGGAGCCCAGCCTCGCTCGATCCAGTTACGCCGGCGAGCTTCATCCTCCGTGTCTTTGTCCTTGGGTCCGAATTTCTCGAGGAATGTTTCGTCTACGGGGAACTCATCGGAGCTGAAGCCACGGCAAGGCGGCAAGGCAATTCGACGAGGCGGTGGCCATTGAGAGCCGAGCAAGAGAGATTTGGGTGTACAGAAATTAAGATTTGTGGGATTAGGAAAGGTGAAAGTAATCTTCGTTTGGCAAATCTGCATGATTCGCCTTCCTCGGGGTTTGGAGGGGTTTTAGAGAGTGAAGAAGGAGACAGTGTGGATAAGCTAATTCATTTGCAGTGAAGAAGAAAGGTTAAGTTATGAATGAATCCCCATATTTATCAAAACATTTTATTTAGACGCCAAGAATGTTATATTCATGGTTTAGCCCCTGGCAATTCAAACTTATTATGGACGTCTGCAATTTCCCAGTTTGACCCATCTGGTTGGAGGGTAAGTTTGTCATTTCGTATTGTCTGAAACGTCTTATCATGATTAAGCGAAGAAAGGAAAACGCAGAACGCAGAAAATGGAGGGAGTAGGTGTGGTTAGTCAATGGTCTCACTGTGTTGCTCCGGCGGCGTCGAGGAGGAAGTTGACGCCGGCGAGAAATTCGACGAATCGAAGTTCTTACAATTCTTTCTCTACGGTCAACTTACGCTCTGATTTGGCTGCTTTTCGTCCAGAGTTCCGTCTTTTCTCTCGTCATTCCCTCCCCCGCCGACGTCTTCGCGCTTCCAACTCCGCCGAATCGGGCATCTTCCTCCCTCACCTCGTCGCTTCTATGGTTCGCACTCTCTCTCTCTAGGCTTCTACTGTTTAAGCGAGTGCATGTATTGGTTTTTTCAAATCTGCTTCAATTCGAATTAACAGGAATCAAACCTCCTATTTGAAGAATCTCGTTGCAATTTCTTGAGCTTTCGAATCGTCATTTTTGGGTGATTTGTTATGGTTTCAGGAACAAGTTGAGGAGACTTACATTATGGTGAAGCCCGATGGTGTACAACGAGGCCTTGTAAGCTCTCTGATTCTTCTTATTCTCTCTGTGTGATTCATCATAAACGTGTTCTCGTCAGTCAAGGTTTTGAGCTTGTAATCTTAATGCAGTTTCCATTTCGTCTTTAGGTTGGAGAAATCATCTCAAGGTTTGAGAAAAAAGGATTTAAGTTGATTGGACTTAAGATGTTCAACTGCCCAAGAGAATTGGCTGAGGTTAGATTTTGATACTTCAGTAATCCATTTCTTGTGATCTTTAGCAGTATCGGTATTCAGTAGTAGTCAACATGGTTTTTCAGTTTAGGATTGTGCTGATATAGAGGCATGGGACTAAACTCATTTTGTACTTAGTAAAGACCATAAGGTTCTCTGTTTATCACCGTGAAGACACTAAATCATGACAATGTGAATAGGATATGAAGCCTGATTGTGATTCATACTAACAAGAGAATATCAAGTGATTTGGATTTGATTGACACAGCAATTCTATGTCTTTACAATTTTCCAGGAACATTATAAGGATCTTAGTGCAAAGTCATTCTTTCCTAAACTGATTGAGTACATAACTTCGGGACCAGTTGTGTGTATGGTACGGCTACAAATCTATTTACTCTTTGGTTCCCGGTTTTTAAACTTGCTTTTGGTTAATTCACTAGCTTGTGATGTTTATTTATCGTGCAACAAAGGCTTGGGAAGGTGTTGGTGTCGTTGCATCTGCGAGGAGGCTGATAGGAAAAACTGATCCTCTTCAAGCTGAACCTGGTACCATAAGAGGAGATTTTGCTGTCCAAACCGGAAGGTTAGACTCTACCATTAGTCCATTTCTGAGAAGTTATAAGTGTTTTTTTAGATTCTCATAAATGATCGAACAACAATGAATATGCTCTTTACAGGAACATTATCCATGGTAGTGACAGCCCGGAAAATGGAAAGCGTGAGCTTGGTGAGTTTTCTTGTTTCTTCAATCGTTTCCTCTCTGCTAAATCTAATTTTTTTCTTGTTTCCATCATTGCGTTCTGAAGATTTGGTTTAGAATGTTAACCGAATTAGCTCAGATTACTTCTTCGGCCAGTACTAATGCATGAATAACTGTCATCAAACGATTTAGATCGTACTTGATTGTGCAAATCATTTGGTTTCAAATTCAGGAGATTCTTAGATTTCTTATTTATATCTCTGTTAAGATTTTGCTTCCATGAACTCTCTTTCTCGCTTTTTCACCTGCTGACATTTATCGACGTATTTGGTTATGGCACAGCTTTATGGTTCAAAGAAGGAGATCTGTGCGAGTGGGATTCGGCTTTGGCTTCATGGCTAAGAGAGTGAAATTTTTGAGAATTAAAACGTTCAAGATTTTGTTAAGATTGGATCCTTAAACCTCTGTCACTTCTATATTGAACTTGTAAACGAATAAACATACTGTATTCAAAGAACAAATGAGCAATCGAATCTGAAGGCTTCTTTTTCAACAAATTCGAATCAATCAGAACCGTGATCTCACAGATGCCTCAAGACTCAAAAGTCTCACTCTCCACGATTGCCTTGTACTTTTCTAACAGCAAAGACTCTGAGTAGGAAGAGTGTCTCTTCTTCGCTGCCAGGTTAGCTTCAGTCTTCACTACCTGGGGCCAGCTCGGCATCCACATTCATCAGAAGACTCTCTTGCTTTGCCTCTGATTCTCTGAATCCTTCTTCTTCCGATAGCATACCTGATCACTCTTTGATTTCTTCCCACGGGGGATCTTTTGTTCATGATTTTGGCGGCAGCATAACTGTCAATTGTGAAAACTCAACTTCCTGATTTTCTGTTTTCACCAATGAACATAAACTGGTATGGAAATATAAAGTATCATATTTCGACAACAATGATCTAATTGCATGAATTACACACACAAATTTACATCCAACTTTCTCTAGACCCCTTGCAAACAGAATCGTCTAGTTACATAATACATCAACAACATGAAGCTTCCCCAGTTATGATCTTAACCAACCATGAACTTAATGAACTTCTTGGCAATCGAAAGGTTAGCTTTTTTTTTTTTTTGGGGTCCAGATGGTGATGAGGCAATGAGAAATCTCCGCACACTCATGAAGAATCAAACTTTGTGGGTATTAACTGTTTATGAAGAAGCATTCTCAGTCTCTGCCGTTGTTGTATCCACAGTGTGAGACATATTTCGTGCTTGAGATAGATTCTTGTACCTGCAAAACATGGATAGCACTGATGGGTTTTTGTTCTTTTGCGGTTTCGAGCTTTCTTCGCATTGGCCAGAGCCGGAGTCTATAGCCATTGCATCAGAGCCATTGCACAGAGTCACATCATTAGCGTCTCCTTGTGTATCCGTACAGACTACTGAAGTTTCAACAGATTTTGACGACGATGACAGATTCTCAGTCTCTGTTTCTGATAAAGGACCAACGGAGTCCAGTCTTGAGCCTTGCTTAAGCTTGAGCAGGGTTGACTCTACAATGGCATCAAAAGAAACCAAAGATGAATCAAAAGGTTCGCAAGGTAAAAGACTTTCAAACCTTGATCATTCTAATTCGGATTTTCTAGATTCGGTTTTTCAATTTCGATGCATTTCATTTTACAGCATCTTGAAATCGAGACTGGTTTACTGGTCAGTTAAATCTAGTGCTCGGAATTTGAGGTTGGAAAGAGTGTGGGAAAGTACCGTAGACGGAGAGAGGATCGTCTTTGATGATCTTCGCCGGATACCTCTCGAGACAGTCCGGCGACGATGGCGGCGGTCTCAGCCTCCCAAACATGACTCTCTCTCAATTCGATTCGCAGCTTTGTTCCGCCTTGAGTGAATTCGAATCTGATCCTTCTTCTTCGAATTTGTAAATTAAAAGACGACAAGCAAAATCAGATTTTTGTATGCGCCTCGATCGGACAAGAATTAGCGGGAAATCTCCCGGCACAATTATCTGGCGGGAAGATTATTCCAAGACAGGTCAGGTCGGGTCGAGTCGGATCACTATTCTCCAGAGACCAGACCTAAACATCGGCCCAAACTAATACAAACATACTAGGGCCCATCGCTTTCTTGTTGTCTTTACACTATGACTGTTTGACCCAACCCAAAAAAAAAAAAAAACTACTCCAAATAGGCAAATAGTCATTTTCTGAAGAAATAGAGCCTTTCCTATGCAAAATGTGAGATCTATGCAAAATGTGACATCTAAGTATACATGGTGGATCAATTTAACCAATTAGTTTTCAAAAGTATATTATTTAATCAATCGACCCCAAAAAACATATATTATGAAAACGTTTTTTATTTTAATAATAATAATACGAATCCAAACCAAAGTCAGGAAATCTGTCTATTGGACCAGTTGAATCGTAAATCAATGGATAATCCAATTTGATTTTTTATGAAAACCAAAAATTGTAAATAATTTAAAATACTCAACTAAAACCCCGTAAAAAACCAGAAACCGGCCGGGTTGAGTCAATTAGAAAATCCAGTTTTTATATAATAATTTTTGAATTTTTAGCTAAATTTTTTTATAAATAATATACAATGGCTAATAAATTGAAAGAATATTAAGAAGAGAAAATTTAAGAAATACAATTTCAATTTCGTGTGTATCAAGGGGTAAGAGTTGTACCCCACCGACATCTGAACCAGTGTGGCCTGTGGCATTGCAGGAGGTTTGAAACGTCGTATTGCTCCGCTTTTCACCAGTAAAGATCAGCTGAAGAATCAGTCGTCTGGGTCGACCGTTTGGAAATCTGTGAGGAGCTTTGTGTGAGTTTCAAGGTGTTGAACGCTCGCTCTCTAGGCGAACACTCTGGGATTCCGACGCTTCCCGCTGGCGTGCTACTTGAGCATCCCTTCAACTCTCCTTACGAGCTGGATCTTGCTCGGCCGGTAAATCTATGGGTGGTTAGTCATTTGCATTTATTGACATCATCATACTTGGAAAGAAAAAAATATTAGCAAAGCGTCTTTTAATGCAACTGTAAGGTATTAAAATGTAAAAGCAGAATTTGGTTCTTCTTCAGTTATCTTGTACTATAACGTGGAATCTCTGTTACTTTCACTTGCAAAAATCAAATCCTAAAAAGGTTTAACTTGGCAGAGATGAGAGCTCGGGGAGACGCAAGACCGTTCTGCTCTTTACCTTTGTACTATTGTGACCAGAGTCGTGTCTATATCGTACAGGACTGTAAATGGTAACAAAAAATGAAGGCCCTAATTAACCATGATCATCTCAAATTCATATTAGTTTGATATTTGTAACAATCAAACACTATATTTCTTTATATATATTAACGGTTTTGCAACACATTTTCTTTTATCATAACTTTCTCCAAATTTAAAAAACTACAATATAAATCTAAATTTTATAACTTTAGAATATGATTTTTTTGTTTGTAAATTAATATAAATCACAGATCAAACAAAATTAATATTAAATGAAATAAAAACTATATAAAAATTATTTAAGAAAATGCCATTATTTTGTCATTGTAAATAAAGAAAAAAATAATTGACGAAATTCGATGGAAAAAAAGAAAAATAAAGTTTAATTTGTTTAATTGTTTAGGTAGACTCTAATATCCCATTATTAAATTAATATTTAATTAATTACTAATAAAAAAAAGCTTTTCTACTATGTATATTATTGATGTTAATAAATGAACAATTAAAAATTAAATTGATCCTTTAATTTTTCTGATTTTTAATTGTTCATTTACTATGACCATGAAACCCAAAATGAAAATCTAATGAGTAATGACACATGAATGTAAACTCATTCAAAGCCTTTCTATTCCAAAACACACCAGCACACCACCGAACACCAAAAGCTGGATCTACACATCTCTGGTTGACCTTCAGAAATCTAGATGCTGTATCAAAACAATTTTTTTATTTTTTTTTTAAATATAGATATATATATATATATATATATATATCAAAACAACTTACTGAGATATATTATTTGATCAGATCTCTTAATATTTTATAACATGGCATTATTGTTACTAAAGATATCTACAAAAACTAATGCAATATACATAACCATTGTTTAAATATTTACCATCACCATTGTTTAAATATTTACCATCACATTGTGTATGTTCATAAGATATTAAGATTTATATTGATAAACAAGTTAGGATATCATTGGGAAATAAACAAACAAACTTATGTCAGTATTTAAGTATCCCACCAGAAATATTTTCCTAAAAAAGGACAAACCTTAAAAAAAAAGAGTTCAATAAATAATGAGAAATTAGCACCAGTATCCATTAAAAACTTGGAAAAAAACAAAGTAACCATAGGCCGTCAAAAAAAAAAAAAAGCCGTCAAAAAAAAAAAAAAAAAAGTAACCATAAGAAGCGATTGGCTAGGATATACAATGCATAATATGTATTAACGGCAAAATTACCCTCACCTATTTATTTCTCTCTTGCGCAGTAAACTAAAAAGAAAAAATTCTGAAGGAGATGACGATGACTGACTTCCACATCTCTCCTTCCTTATATCCTTTAATCTGCCGATTGAAAGAAGCGAAATCTTTGCTTTCAAGAGGAGGTGATAACGACGGAAGAGACGGTGATGGAACTAGTGTCTTCCTTCGTGGTGAACATGACGAATTAGGGATTTCATACTCCTATCCGATCGCGAAAACCGAAATTGAAGCCCAAATCGGGTCGATTTCTCCTGCGTTATTGCTCGGGCAGCCATGGCGACACACTCTCGTTACAAGTAAACTTGAATTCTTCCCCCCCTTGTTGTTCTTTTTAATTTCTCTGGCTTTGCCAAATTATATAAATTGAATTGTTGAGATGCAAGTACATGTTGATTGGGACTATAGTAAGCCATATATATGC
>OVBJ01003319.1:234-12694 GCA_900406535.1 Noccaea bulbosa
CTCTCTTTCTGTGAGGCTAAAAACGTGTATATATAGGTGGAGAAGTCGCTAGGTTTGTGAAGTGCTGAAAAAGGAAACCTTCCGGTTAACCAGCCTTGATGATTTGCAACTTGATTGGAACCGTTTCAGAGCAAGTAAACCACCAAAATCAAGCTGGTATTGTTCCAAGTTGATTTAAAGTCCAAACCGCGGAATCCTGAGCTGACCGTGGTGCTAAACCTCCATAGGCTCCATTTCCCTGCTCGGCGGACACGTCTTGGGAGAAACAACTCTCAGACCGCATGACAGCTCCAAATGACTCCATTCTACTTCTCCGTGGTGCCTGACTCAAATATATATCCATCAAGACCAAGATCATGATTTTTGGACGTCGGGAGGACCTTTGACCGTGGCAATCTTTCGGATGCTCCGGCATAGTCCATATGTGAGAATCGGCCAAATGACGTTTTGTTGAGGCTCTTGACTTGGAAATTTGCATGGATCATGGATTTGGGCTCTTTTGCTCCTTTTTGATTCTCTTTTGGTGTTTTAACCTGTTAAGACTTCAAAACCCATATATACAAGAAAACTACCTCTAAAGGTACAAAACCTTGTTGAAAACACTTGAAAACATAAATAAATACTTAGGGAAAACATGTAAAATATGATGATATCAAGATACAGATTTATTTGGACGTCGTGGCTCCAATACAGGTTGTTTTTGGTTTATACTTATTTGGGAGCCGTGGCCCCAATATAAGTATTTGGATAATGAGTTAAGAGAAAATGTCTTGGAACATGCGTATAGCATAGTTTTGAATGAGAGTCTTGGGGATCAGTTGAGGATTCCAGTTTTTGGCCTTGCGAGTTCGGGTTTTTGTCTTTGAGAGACGTATTGTGTGAGGATTCGAGGACGAATCCAGTTTAATGGGGGAGAATTGTAACATCCGTAAACCGAAGAAGCATGATATTTGGCTGTTCGTTTTAAGTTCTGGAGTTGGGCGGTTTAGGGAGGAAAGCCCTAAGTGTCACGAATAAAAGGTTAAGCAGCCACAGAGAAGCACGTTTTTGGAGGTTTTGAGAGAGGAGGCGATTTTCTAGAGAGCTCTAAGGAGATTTGTGGAGCTTTGGGCTGTTTTGGTTGCTGTTCTTCCTCTCTTTCCTTCTTCTCAATCCAATCAAGGTGAGTGTGTGATGGATTGTGAACTGTAGGTCCGTGATTCTAGATGGGAAATTGTGAACTGTTTGATTGATGGATTTTAATGCTGTTCTTGTGTTTATGTGATGATTTTGTGCATATATGTGTGTTGAATAGTGTTTGTGATGATGTTTATGTTAAGTTTTCCGTGTTTGTGTTGTTGATCAATGGAAGTCGGATTCGTCCTGTGGAACAGGTATCGACCAACACCAAGTGATGGTGTCGATCGACACCAGGTCGGTTCAGTCAGACAGTCCGGGTAAAATCGAATTGAAATTGGAAATGTTGGTTAAATCTGGTTTAAGTAAATTGATTGGTTAAAATCGATTTAAATGGTTTAAATGGTTTAATTGGTTAATTGGAATGGTTTAATTAATTATTTTCGGATTAATAATTAATTAATATTATTACTTAATAATTATTTTGAGATATTTAATTGTGGAAAAATATTTAATAATATAATTGTGGAAATTATTTAAGAGATTTAAAATGGTCTAGAAATTGCGTAAATAGCCTGTAGACAGGATGAATGTCTCACTGAGTATTTGTGATAATACTCACGCATCTCTTTTTACCATGTGATGCAGGTAAAGTAAAAGTGTGATCGCGTAATCGAGCCCGAGGGAGAGGATGATAGGATTTTATGTTTTTATTATTTGAATTCGTTGGGTTGTTAGAATTATTTAATTTAATTATTTGCTTCTGTTGAATGTTATTGAATTGATTATTTATTTATTATTGATTTTAAGACTTCCACTACAATTGTTTAAGTTTAAAAAAAAAAAAAAAAAAGGGTTGGTTTTTTTTTTTTGGTTTCNGGTATCAGAGCTTAGACGGTTTTAGGACGTGCTAAGTTGATAGATTAGTATCATCCTCTTCGGGCTTCAGGCGATTCTGCGGTGAGTATTTGTGTGTTGTTTTTGGTTTTGTGTTTAGTATCTCACCTCTTTTCCGTTTTTAGTGAGATAGACGGGGATGCTAGAGGACGCGGTGATAGAGGCAGTGGTTGCGTCGGTGGCCGTGGTGATGGTCCAGCCACCCGGGGTGTCAGAGGTGTGGCCCGTGGGGGCAGAGTTGGAGGCCAAGGAGGCCGGGGTCGTGGTCGTGGAGAGCAGGCGGAGTCAGACGGGAGTGCAGCCCTGACTGTGGTGACTGCGTCGGTGACCCAGTCAGTTCCTCTGGCGGGTGAGGCCAGTGTGAGTGCCGGTTTGGGCGCTGGATTTGGCGGGGCGGGCCCGGGTGCGTGTGCTGTTCCAGCTCAGGGTCTAGGTGACAAGTTTATGGGGATTCTGATAAACAGGAAAAATCGTGGGATTCAACCCCCACATCGATCAAACAACACAATCACTCAAGAACATCTCAAGAACAACTCGAAAAGCTCAATAACAAACCCTAAATCAAATAAACTCTGGTGATAAACGGACATACAGTCACGCACTCACCTTGAAAAGGGTTGAAAGAGGGAAAGGAGATGAAAGCAAGGAAGAACAGCCACAGATCTGCTCCAGAAACCCAGAAATCACCCTCCTTCCCTCTGAAACTTTAGTTTCTCGAAAAACTTGAAAAGTGATACGGCTGAAGCTGGTGTCGATCGACACCACTCCTTGGTGTCGGTCGACACCAATCGACCCGAACCATAAATCACACGTCAATCGAACTAAACCGAAAATTGACTCGATAACCGGTGTCGATCGACACACCTTTGATGTAGATCGACACTAGTGATTCAAAAGCTTTTTACACATTTTCTTCCAAGCGTTTGAACCTTAGACCGACTGTACAACAATCAAACAAGAACATGGACAATCAATCCTAAATTCACACCTCAAAGAGCATATGTAATCCACTCCTAAATCCCTAATGACGTCCGTTACCACTTCCAAAACAACTTTCTGGTTCACGGATGATACAATTCTCCCCCACTAAACTGGATTCGTCCTTGGATCCCAACACAAACGTCTGTCCAAGACCACAAAACTCACAATTAGTCCTATGTTATACGCCTGTTTCTAGACATTATTACTCATCGATACCACAAATGCAACACCACAGTCACAAATGTCTATACAATGACACCACCGTCACAAATATCTATATCATGACACCACCATCACAATATTTATATCATGACACCACCGTCGCAATATCCACTTATATCGAGGTAGCGACCCCCAATACAAGTCTGCCGGGCACCCACCGTCCCAAAAATGTAGACACCACCGTCTACTCTAAAGACACCACCGTCTTTAGACTGTATCGAGTAATAAAATCCGAAACGCGTATAAACATATGACTAAAATGTTCAATGACCCCACCGGTCAAAGAAACTTGTAACATCCAAAACATGAACCCAAAATATGAGGCAAAACTCCATCTCTTATAACTCCAAAAATGTATATCGTACAACGAAACGAAAGTTCATAAACCAGAAACAACAACACCAAAACCAGAAACAAGACTAGAACTACAAAAATGAAAGGAGATCACTTCACAGCCTGCATGTTGAACAACTTTCCGAACTTCAGCTTCATCTTTGCCTCTGGCTCCCAAGTCTGCTCCTCTGTGCTACTTCAGTCCGATAAGACTCTCAACAAAGGCACTATCTTGTTCCGCATAACCTTGACTCTCCTCTCAAGAATCCTCACAGGAACTGCCGGAACTGTCATATCTGGCTGAAGATCCTCTGGAATCTCCGCCACTAACTCCTCTGAAGGACGCAAACACTGCCTCAACATAGAAACATGAAACACCTTGTGAAAGGCGCTCATAATCAGTGGCAACTCCAACTGATAAGCAACTGGTCCAACTCGCTCCAACACTGGAAATGAACCCATAAACCGTGGACTGAGCTTGTTCTCTGCTATAGACCTGTTAGGGCCTCTCAACATAGCCATCTTGGGATAAACTCTATCTCCCACCTGAAACTCAAGCTCACGTGTACGTCTATCTGCATAACTCTTCTGCCTATCCCGAGCCTCCTTCATGNGTAACTCTTCTGCCTATCCTGAGCCTCCTTCATGTTCAGCGTCAAGACACGAATCTTCTCCGTCGTCTCCTGAACAAAAGTAGCTCCAAACATGCTGCGCTCCCCCCACTTGGGTCCAGCATAAAGGTGTCCTATATGGCCTCCCATACAAAGCCTCAAAAGTAGCCATGCCAATACTAGACTGAAAGCTGTTGTTATAGCCAAACTCTGCCAAAACACAGATGACCAGCTCAATGGCCACCCCAATCCAACACACACATCCTCAGCAAATCCTCCAAAGTCTGGATAGTCCTCTCTGACTGCCCATATGTCTGTGGACGATAAGCTGTACTCATATGCACCTTAGTACCTATCTCTGTCTGAAATGCCCTCCAAAACTCTGAGGCAAATCTTGGATCTCTATCCGACACAATACTGGCTGGCACTCCATAACTCCATACTGGCTGGATCTCTATCCCTCACAACTCTCGCACAAACTTCCTAGCCAGGACAGCTGCTCCATCTGTCTTCTTGATGGCCAAGAAATGTGCTGACTTGGTCAACCGGTCCACAATGACCCAAATAGCATCAAATGTCCGTGAGATAGGCAATCTCACAACAAAATCCATGGTGATCATGTCCCACTTCCACTCTGGAATTGGCAAACTCTGCAAAATACCACTAGGCACCTGATGCTCTGTCTTGACCAAGGAATAAGTGTTGCACCTAGCAACCGAATCTGCCACATCTCTCTTCATCCCAACACAATGATAATACCGTTTGAGGTCACGGTACATCTTGGTCGCACCTGAATGAATCGAAAACTTGCTCGAATGAGCCTCTCTCAAGACCTCCTGTCTCAACTCCTCATCTTTGGGCACACAAACCCGCCCACGAACCAAGATAGTCCCATTCGCTGAGACCTGATACTCAGAACCAACCGCCCACGAAGCATCAGCCAAACTCTGATCACTCTACTGAGCAATTCTGACCCTACTGAGTAATTTTGCCTGATCAGCTGCCTCCAAACCCAAAGGCTCCTCTGAGATAGCACAAAACCGCAGTTACTAATCTCGCTGACCAAAGACTCAACATCACGCTCTCTGGCTGAATCGTCTCTACGCCGACCCAACGCGTCTGGCACCAAATTGGCTTTGCCTGGATGATAAACAATATCCAAGTCATAGTCTGCCAGCAACTCCACCCAACGCGTCTGCCTCGTATTCAGTATAAGCTGAGTAAAGATGTGCTGAAAACTCTTGTGATCTGTGAAGATCTGCACTGAACCACCAAAAAGATAAGACCTCCAAATCTTGAGTGCAAAGACCACTACTCCCAACTCAAGATCATGTGTAGGGCGGTTACGCTCACTGCCCTACAACTGCCTCGAAGCATAGGCAATCACTCTGCCCTCCTGCATCAAGACACAACCAAGACCAATGCCTGAAGCATCTGTATACACCACATAAGGCTTCCCCGGATCGGGTAGTGCCAACACTGGTGTACTAGTCAACATCTCCTTGAGTTCTCCAAAGCTCTCCTCGCACACTTGCGACCACTCAAATGGCACATCCTTGCCAGTCAACCTCGTCATTGGCTTAGACATACTAGCAAAGCCCTTGTCGAACCTCCTGTAGTAGAAAACTCCTAATCTCTGTAGCACTACTAGGTCTAAGCCAATCCCTGATACCCTTAATCTTAGTCGGATCCACAGAAACTCCCTCTACAGAAACAACGTGGCCAAGAAAACCCATCTCTCGCTGCCAAAAGCTGCACTTGCTCAACTTAGCAAACAGCTTCTGCTTCCGAAGCTTGTCCAGAAGTAGCCTCAAGTGAGTCGCATGCTCCTCTGGACTCCTTGAATACACCAAAATGTCAACAATGAAAATGATAACGAACACATCCAGAAACTCCCTAAACACGTCGTTCATCAATCTCATGAACGCTGCCGGCGCATTAGTCAAACCAAAAGGCATGACGGCAAACTCAAAGTGCCCATACCTCGTCCTGAACGACGTCTTACGAATATCTGCCCCATCTATCGGAATATGACGATAACCCGATGCCAAGTCAATCTTGGAGAACCAAGTAGCACCCTTCAATTGAGCCAACAACTCGTTAATCCTCGGGAGTGGATACCTGTTCTTCACTGTGATTCGGTTGAGCCCTCGGTAATCAATGCACATCCGAAAACTACCATTCTTCTTCTTCACAAACAGCACCGGTGCTCCCCAAGGTGAAACACTTGGCCGAATGAACCCTTTGCTCAAAACGTCCTCTAGCTGTTTCTTCAGCTCTGCGAACTCTGCTTACGCCATCCTGTAAGGTGTCTTCGATATCGGAGCTGTCCCGGGCTCTAACTCAATCGTGAAAGAATCTGACCGAGATGGTGGCAATCCTTTCAGTGACTGAAAAACATCCTCAAAATCCTGGACAACCTCAATATCACTCAGAACCACCTCTCCACTAGTCCCTGTCATAGTGATCGTCACCAAATAGGCTTCGCAGCCCCGCTCTAACAACTGCTCTGCCTGAATAGCTGAGATCACTATACTCCCTGAAGTCGGTCTCACAACTGATACACCAACTTCCCTGCATCGTGCTCAAACACAACTCTACCTCTGTAGCAATCCAGATGAACTCTGTACAAAGACAGCCAGTCTATCCCCAAAATCACGTCATACAGCTCCACCGGACTGATGACCAAATCTGCTGGCATAGACTGCCCCGCAATTTGCACATCCATTGCTTTAGCTCTGCCTGAAGTAGCCAGAAAACTACCACCCGCCACCTTGACAAAGCCCGAACACTCTCCATCGCTACTCTGAATCCCGCTGCTCTCAGCCCACTCCAGAGTAATGAAGCAGTTAGATGCTCCAGAGTCAAATAAAACGTGAAACTCAAAACCGCCAACTAACAAGGTCCCTACACAATTCCACAACGTCCATAGACTCCTAACTCTATGACAGTAAAATAAAAGAAACAGACAACACCAAATTTCTACCACTAAGAATTTACTAGTCTGAGTCAAGAATTTTACCTGTTATCTGGCCTAACTGACTGGTCTGGCCCGCCTCCGACAGAGTGTACACATGCGGTCCCCCTCCCAACTGCTGCACTGACGCAACCTGGGACACTGGCTGGATCGCCAGTGGCTGAACTGCTGCCACTGACCTCTGCTGTAACTTGGGACACATCGGCCTGATATGCCCCTGCTCCTTGCAGTAGAAGCATACTGCAGACTCGCTCAGTGCCGCCCTCTTGGGACAAGCAGTAACCTTGTGATCCAAGCCTCCACAACTAAAACATGCCCCTGAACTCTGGGTACTAGCAGATATCTCATCTGCTCTCCTCTTCTGGCCCTACGCAGGCTTGCCGCCCCTGCCAAAACCAGAACCAAAACCTCTGCCCTGCTGCTGACCCCGCGACCTGGTAGCAGGAACAACTGCAGCTGGCACAACTGCTGAGCTCACCGGCTCACGCAAATCCTCTTTAATGGAAGCTGCCAACTCCACTAACTGGGCTCTAGTGTGGTACATGCCACCTATGCACTGGGTCCTGATGTTCCTCCGAAGCCCCTGAAGGAACCTCGACAACAAGGCCCGCTCACCGACCAACTCACTGCCGGTATGAACCACCAATCTGCAGAACTCTGCATCATACTCCCGGACTGACCTCTCTCCCTGAGTCAATCCCAAAAACCTTAACTGAAGCCTGTCTCGCGCCTCCTGCGGGAAAAACTTGTAGTTGAACTCCTCGTTGAANACCGCCCTCCGGGTCCTAGCAGACCTCTACCACAAATGTGCATCTCAACTAAGATAAAGCATCGCAATCTGTACCTGAAACTGCTCAGGACACTTAACGGACTCGAAGTTCCGCTCCAACCTCTGACGCCACTCGTCAGCCTGCTCNCTCTGGAGTGACACCGCCCTCAAACGTCGGCGTGCCAATCCTCTGCATCTCCCTCATCATCTCGCGATAAGGTGGATGATCAACAACTGGATCGTCCTGCTGCCCAACAAAACCCGCAGCCTCCTGCTGCTCAACAAAACCGGCACCTGCCTGTGCCCCGGCCGCTGGAGGTGCAACCGGAGCCTGTTGTGGTACCACCTGCGGAAGACGAGCCAAAAGCTGCGTCAGTAGTCCCACTATCAAGTCACCCTGAGCCAGAGCCGCACCCCCACCACTGGGAGCCGCTCCTGCTCCTGCGTCACCACCGACGCCCGCGCCACCACCGGCACCAAAGTTAGCCCCACCGGCCAACGAGACTGACTGGATAACCGACGTCGTCCCCCCCCTCAGAGTCTGATTTTCTGCTGAGACTTCTGGTACACCCCACCCAGCACCCCGACCTCCACGACCCGCTGCTCCACCCCGAGCAACCGCGACCAGATGCACCGCGACCAGCTGCACCACGACCAGCTGCAGCCACACCGCGACCAGCTACTGCAACACTGCGGCCTCTACCACGACCACATCCTCGACCTGCGTCCATCACGCAACACTTTCACCAAGTACAGAAAAAGAGCAAAGTCAGCACAAAACAAAACACAACAAAACACAAAACTCCAACTCACTTACCCGCAGAATACTGGAAGGCCGAGAGGATGATACTAGACTACTAACTAACTAACACACTTAATCAATTAAACACATAGTCCAGTTCACCCAACACTAACCGTCCTAAAACCGTATACGCTCTAATACCAAAATGAAACAACCAAGCTTTTTTTATTATTATTCAATGCGGAAGTTCTCAAAAGAAATCAATAAATAATAAATCAAATAACCAGTTCAACAAATACCAATAACCAATAAAAGAATAAACTCAACCTAAACATCAGGTTTGCAATAACAAATAACTTAAAACACTAAACCATCCTAACATCCTCATCTTCTCCCGGCCTCATTCCGCGGTTGGACATTCCTGTTACCTGCATCACATTGGAATAGAGATGCGTAAGTATTATCATAAATACTTAGTGAGTGGATTATCCTGCCTACAGGCCATGTACGTCAACACCAGACAATACACCAACAATAAACAAAAAATAACAAGACAGCAATGATCAACAAAAGCAACAGACTCGCAACAGTACTCGTGTCGATCGTCACCCCAGCTCAACAGTGTCGACTGACTCCAAACTGGTGTCGATCGACACCGTCCCGACGCCTCAACACCAAAAGGAATGAAACAGTGCGATAAACAGGAAAAATCGTGGGATTCAGCCCCCACTTCGATCAAACAACACAATAACTCAAGAACATCTCAAGAAAAACTCGAAAAACTCAATAACAAACCCTAATTCAAACAAAATCTGGTGATAAACGGCCCTACAGTCACGCACTCACCTTGAAAAGGGTTGAAAGAGGGAAAGGAGATGAAAGCAAGGAAGAATAGCCACAGATCTGCTCTAGAAACCCAAAAATCGCCCAGAAATCACCCTCCTTCCCTCTGAAACTTTGCTTTCTCGAAAAACATCAAAGTGATGCGGCTACAGTGTTTTCGTGAAGAAAATAGGGCTTCTAAACCCTTAACCGACAAACCAGCAATTACTCAAATCGAACCGGTCAATTTTCCTGAAGCTGGTGTCGGTCGACACCACTCCTTGGTGTCGGTGAACACTAATTGACCCGAACAACAAATCACGCGTCAATCGAACTAAACCGGAAATCGACTCGATAACCAGTGTCGATCGACTCAAGAGATTCAAAAGGTTTTTACACATTTTCTTTGAAGCGTTTGACCCTTAGACCGACTGTACAACAATCAAACAAGAACATGCACAATCAATCCTAAATTCACACCTCAAAGAGCATATGTAATGCACTCCTAAATCCCTAATGCCGTCCGATACCACTTACAAAACAACTTTCTGGTTCATGGATGTTACAACGTGGCCCCAGTTTGGGTAGATACAGACTTGTTTGAACGTCGTGGCTCCAATACATGTGGTTTTTGGTTTAGACTTATTTGGGAGCCGTGGCCCCAATATAAGTGTTTGGATAATGAGTTAAGAGAAAATGTCATGGAACATGCGTATAGCATAGTTTTGAATGAGAGTCTCGGGGATCAGTTGAAGATTCCAATTTTAGGCCTTGCGAGGTTGGGTTTTGGTCTTTGAGAGACGTTATTGTGTTAGGATTAAAGGACAAATCCAGTTTAGTGGGGGATAATTCTAACATTCGTAAACCGAAGAAGCATGATTTTCGCCTGGTTTTGATCGATACCAGCTCTCGAAATCGATTGCCGGTTCATTTTAAGTTTCGGAGTTAGGCGATTTAGGGAGGAAAGCCCTAAGTGTCACGAATAAAAGGTTAAGCAGCCGCAGAGAGGCACGTTTTTTGAGGTTTTGAGAGAGGAGATGATTTTCTGGAGAGTTCTAAGGAGATTTGTGGAGCTTTGGGCTGTTTTGGTTGCTGTTATCCTCTATTTCCTTCTTCTCAATCCAATCAAGGTGAGTGCGTGACTGTAGGTCCGTGATTCTAGATGGAAAATTGTGAACAGTTTGATTGATGGATTTTGATGCTGTTCTTGTGTTTATGTGATGTTTTCGTGCATATATGTGTGTTGAATCGTGTTTGTGATGTTTATGTTAAGTTTTCCGTGTTTGTGGTGTTGATCAATGGAAGTCGGATTCGTCCTGTCGAACGGGTGTCGACCGACACCAAGTGATGGTGTCGATCGACAGCAGGTCGGTTCGGTCAGACAGTCCGGGTAAAATCGAATTGAAATTGGAAATGATGGTTAAATCTGGTTTAAGTAAATTAATTGGTTTAAATTGATTTAAATGGTTTAAATGGTTAATTGGAATGGTTTAATTAATTAAATTCGGATTAATAATTAATTAATATTATTATTTAATTTTGAGAATTATATAATAATTATTTTGAGTTATTTAATTATGGAAAAATATTTAATAATTGTGGAAATTATTTAAGAGGCTTAAAATTATCTAGAAATTGCATAAATGCCATGTAGACAGGATGAACGTCTCACTGAGTAATTGTGATAATACTCATGTGTCTCTTTTTAACATGTGATGCATGTAAAATAAAAGTGTGATCGCAGAATCGAACCCGAGGGAGAGGATGATAGGATTTTCTGTTTTTATTATTTGAATTCGTTAAGTTGTTAGAATTATTTAATTTAATTATTTGCTTCCGCTGAATGTTATTGAATTGATTATTGATTTTTAGACTTCCTCTAGAGTTGTTTAAGTTAAAAAAAAAAAGTGTTGGTTGTTTCAATCTCTGTCTATCTCGATTAGATGCGATGCGATGGCGAATCATGCATCAAATCGATTTGCTGACAGGATATGACTCAGAAATCCCGTTTCCAGGTGTGGTTTGTCAATTACCATCATGTGCTTGTTAGAATCCGTGAAGGAACTACAAAAAAATCAACCAATTTGATTCAAGGATTGGGTATCTATTTGCATGGTGAGTTTTCTTTTACAACCGGTTATAGATTGTGGTCAATTTGGGTTTTATAAAATGAGTTTTGAACTGTAATTTCTCCTGAATTGGGTTTTGATTTTACATAAATGTTGTTCTTTTGCTTTATACGATAGATTACTCAATCATCAAATTTAGTTACAAAAATAGAACTTCAGCGTAGAGTGAGTTAACCAGACTCCGATCTGTGCCAAGAGTTTTCTACGGCTCCTTCTCTAATCAACAACCACGTGTGCTTGGAGTTGAAAACCGACCTTTACTCATCCACCTTTTTTTTTCAGAGCGGGACATCTTCCTTGTCCACATCTCCACGCAACCCACATAGATTTAGAGCATCTTCTATCTGAGTTGATATGTGTGAACGATGGCGCCTTCTCCTTCGTGCTGTCAGAGCTTGAGCAACTGTTGCATATCTAGGGATTCCCATGTCAGTGAGGCCTCTGTCTCCTATTACTTGAATTATCTGACCCATGGGAGACAAATTATCTAACCAAAAATAAGTTCTTTCTTCATTAGAAACCTCCATTTTAAAGAAATGTTTAGCCTTGTCTCTGTACTTCAGGAGCTTTCTCCACATCCAAGATCCCATACTTGTATTTTCATTTACCGACCAGAAAGAGCCCTGACGAATGAGAAAGCTTTTATCCAATTAACCGATAGCGAGTCATGAGACGAGAGTATCCTCCAAACCAGTTTTGTGGATCAACTCTTAGCACTCATCGTTTATATTGTCTTGGTTTTCTGTCCTTCTATTGAGTCTGATTGCCACTGAAAATTGTTATAAGTGTTGAAACAACCAGTCCTTTTTTTTTTTTTTAAAAAAAACAATGCGGAAGTTCTCGAAAGAAATCAATAATATT
>OVBJ01003320.1:0-12681 GCA_900406535.1 Noccaea bulbosa
TCAAAACTTCTGAGAATTTTGGAATAAGGCCTTTTTAGAACCTTTTTAAAAAGCCAAATGTTCGAAAAAGTTTAGTGTAGGTTTTGGACGCATTTCACTCATTGATTTTCAAACAGCTCGAAATATACTAGTTATACGAAAATCATCAATGATTTTATTTAGTATTTAGAAATCATTAAATAAATAGAGGTGTTTAACAAATATTTTAAATTTATTAATCTAATAAAATGAGATTTTAGCTAGAATTTGTAAATNAAAAGAATCCTAAAGGTAGAGGCAAAAGAAATAAGTGAAATTAATGTTTTTTTTTGTTTAAATTATTTTCAATAATTATAATTAAAATATTTTAAATGGCAAAAACAATTACATAATAATATTTAATGTAACGAGTAAAAATTATAAAAATGACATTTTATTATTTGTATATTTGATTTGTATTTTTTTAAGTTGAAGNTTAATATACAGTTTTAATTTAATATGGTTATAGGTGTTAATTTCTCTTAATATATTTCACCCAGATGACCAAAA
Source organism: Noccaea bulbosa (assembly GCA_900406535.1). Classification (NCBI taxonomy): domain Eukaryota; kingdom Viridiplantae; phylum Streptophyta; class Magnoliopsida; order Brassicales; family Brassicaceae; genus Noccaea; species Noccaea bulbosa. The sequence continues at coordinate 529 of OVBJ01003320.1, forward strand.
GAAAAAGGAATATTGAGCGGTCAACAACAACCGCTAGTGATAATTCAAGAGTAGAAATGTAATTTCCAAGGTAGTATCTTTCTACTAGCTCTGAAGCGGCACGATGAACACGAGAAGTTGACGATTAAAGGAAGGAAACCACTTAATCTCAACCCTTCATTTTTTTTTATTAATAAATCCTACGACTAAGAAAAAAAGAAAATAAAATTAATTAGTTTTTCTTAGTTTATCTTTTTATATTTTTCTTCTGTTATCCTCTCATTGTCTTCTGGTAAAGACTTAAGAGGGTTTTTGTTGATGGATTCTTGCAGTTTTTACTCTCATGGCGTCTCTCAAGAAATCAAATCACTCGAAAATCTTCAAATCGTTGAGTTTTGAGTTTCAAAGTATTTGACTTTCAAGCTTTCTCGGGAAAATTTGAGCCTTTTTTTATTTTTTCTTTCTTTTTCTGTTCTGGGATTATATTAGACTTATGGCATACGCTCGTGCCTTCGCTTCGCTGACTTTTTCGCCGCCGATATCTCTCCGACGATTCCGTTTACTCCGTCCCAAACCTCACCGATGCCACGCCGCGAAACACGATTCCCGAATCAGCTGCAATCTGAAATTCAACCACGCCGCCGGGAAATTCCGGGAGCTCGGGCTATCCCGTTCCGTGGAGCTAGACCAGTTCGTCACAAGCGAGGAACAAGACGAAGCCGCCGCCGCCGACGACGAATTAGGCGAAGGGTTTTTCGAGGCGATCGAGGAGTTAGAGAGGATGGCTAGAGAGCCATCGGACATTCTCGAGGAAATGAATCACCGGTTGTCTTCTCGAGAGCTGCGGCTGATGCTCGTCTACTTCTCGCAAGAGGGTAGAGATTCGTGGTGCACGCTCGAGGTGTTCGAGTGGCTGAAGAAGGAGAACAGGGTCGATGAAGAGATCATGGAGCTGATGGTTTCGATCATGTGCGGTTGGGCTAAGAAACTGATCGAAGAAGAGAGTGATGCAGCCCAAGTGTTCGACCTATTGATTGAGATGGATTGCGTCGGGTTGAAGCCTGGTTTTAGCATGGTGGAGAAAGTGATTGCTTTGTATTGCGAGATGGAGAAGAAGGAAGACGCGGTTTTGTTTGTGAAGGAGGTTTTGAAGAGGAGAGATGCTTCTGGTTACATTGTTGTTGGCTCTGAGAGTAGAAAAGGAGGACCAGCTGGTTATCTCGCTTGGAAACTGATGGTAATCTTTATAAAGTTTGCATCTTTTTTCCGATTAAATCGATCGTTAACGTCTTTTCTCATGGTTATGTGGCTATGTGTTTTGTTTCTGTTAGGTTGATGGAGACTATAACAAGGCAGTGGATTTGGTTATGGAGCTGAGAGTTTCAGGGCTAAAGCCAGAAGCGTACAGCTATCTGATAGCGATGACAGCGATTGTGAAAGAGCTAAACAGTCTTGGGAAGACGTTGCGGGAGCTAAAACGCTTTACGCGGGCTGGTTTCGTGACTGAGATCGATGATCACGATAGGCTGCTCATTGAGAAGTACCAGTCAGAGCTCATATCCCGGGGAGTAGAGTTAGCCGCTTGGGCGGTTCAGGAAGGTCGGCAGAACGGTTCCATTGTTGGGGTGGTGCACGAGAGACTTCTCGCTATGTATATTTGTGCAGGACGTGGACCAGAAGCAGAGAAACAGCTCTGGAAGATGAAGCTTGCAGGGAGAGAACCGGAGGCTGACCTCCACGACATTGTAATGGCGATATGCGCTTCGCAGAGAGAGGTCAGCGCGGTTTCGCGGTTTCTGACGCGGGTGGAGTTCATGGGAGACAAGAGGAGGAAGAAGAAGAGCTTGTCGTGGTTGCTAAGAGGGTATGTGAAAGGAGGGCACTTTGAAGAGGCTGCAGAGACATTGACGACGATGATCGACTCTGGTTTGTATCCGGAGTATATGGATCGAGTTGCTGTGATGCAAGGAATGACGAGGAGGATCCAACGGCCGAGAGATGTGGAAGCTTATATGGGTCTGTGCAAGAAGATGTTTGATGCTGGTTTGGTAGGACCTTGTCTTGTGTATATGTACATGGATAAATATAAGTTGTGGATAGTGAAGATGATGATGTGAAGCAAAAGGATGACCAGGAAACAGCCGAGACTGAAGTTTAAAAGACTCTAGCTCAGCTGGAGGGTTTCGAGCTCTTGTATTTTTGGGTATATAAAATCTGTACCCATGTTATAATAATGATATGTATAGTATATCTGTTTACTAAAGGGATAAAACTTTTGCTAATGTATATACTGTACATTAGATAATCATATACTACTATACATTGTCTATAATTTTCTCTACTACTATTGTCTTTGAAAATTTTCTGTTTCTGTAAGAAGGGAAACACTAGAACATTATTATTACTACATTTGTGAAAAATTATTACTACATTTGTGAAAACATACGCATGATTTTTTGCTAACATTTCTGTCAAAATTGAATATCGGTATCCTAATTACTAATTATATTCAAACTACTAATTTTTTTTTTTATCCTAAGGTCTACAGATTAAATGGGCCAATGTATTAGATTTATATTGTGGGCCCAAAAGAAGTCTAATATGACTTGAGAACTTCTTCTGTTCTTCGTGATTAACTGAATCTGAAGGAAATAAGAATCACAAGCGAGGAAAATTGCAATTGGAGAGTCGAAGCTCCAACAATGGCTGGATCCACAATGAAGCTAACAGTCAAGTTCGGAGGCAATTCAATACCACTTTCGGTGTCACCAGATGCTACAGTCAAAGACCTCAAGTCTCTTCTCCAACCAATCACCAACGTTCTTCCTCGTGGCCAGAAAATCATCTTCAAAGGTCTCTCTAATTTAAAATTCGAACATTTCTCTCTCTAATCGAGCTCAATCCGTGTAATGGGTCTTATTCAAAATCCGATTTTTCCTTTTTTTCAAGGCACGGTTTTGGTTGATTCGTCGACTTTGTATCAATCCAAGCTGGGAGATGGAGCGAAAATCATGTTAATGGCTTCTCATGGTCTCCATCAAGGGGTCAGCTTTCTTCTTCTTCTTCTTCTTCTTCTTCTTCTTATTCAACCATCTTTGATTATATAGAAATTTTGGATTTTTGTTGCTCAATCTAGATGAGGAAACGACCACTTGTTAAGCTAAAGGTGTGTTAATGCTGTGGTAGTACAGGAAGGTCCAGTGCTTAAGGAAGCAAGTACAAGGCCAATCTCTAGAGCTGTTGAATCTGATAAAGCAGAGCACACAAAGCCTAGTCTCCTCGTAGACAAGAACCGCACTGATCGATGGAAAGCCACAGGAGTCATTGCTTTAGCTCAAGCCAATTTGAAGGTATAATAGAGAGATGGAGAAAGTCTTACGCTTTTTGTATTTTGGTTAGAGAAAGGCTAAAGATTGTTTCTTTGGTTATATGGAAAAAGGAAATACCTGAAGAAGTGTGGGACTGTGGATCCAGAGCCAGAGTTCTTGATGTCAGCGAAAACTTGATTCGACAAGTACCTGCTCGAATCAGCTCTTTTGGTTCTATGCATGTGAGGAAAGATTTGCATGGATTCATGTTAGATTTTCAAATCAGCTTTTTATCTGGTTGATCCGTTGATGATGATTTGAGTGTGCATATTTTTTTGTAGAAACTGTTCCTTCAAGGAAATGCTCTGTCTGATGAATCCATTCAATGGGAAGGGATCGCTTCTCTCAAGCGTCTCATGCTTCTCTCCATTAGCCATAACAAGTGAGTTGTTTGATTGATAGTGTTTTTTTGTTCCTTGGAAGTGATTTTTTTATGATTTGGGTTTTGTTTGGTTTTTGTAGTCTAACTGTTCTGCCATCAGAAGTGTGTTCACTGCCGTCTCTTAAGCAGCTTGATGTTGCCAACAACAAGTTGACAAGTCTACCGAACGAGATGGGGCTTCTAACGCAGCTCGAGATCTTGAAAGCCAATAATAACAGGCATTACACATACTCTTTTAAGTGATTGAAAAGACAAAAAAAAAGTTACTCTCTTTACATGTTGATTTTTAACATGTTTCTGCTACAGAATCAATAGCATCCCTGAGAGTATAGGAAACTGTTCTTTCCTAATGGAGGTAAGAGATTTTTGTCAAGACATTATATACTCTTTTTTTTTTTTGGGTGTGGTAATAGTTAAACTGGGAGAAGTTGCAGGTTGATCTTTCAGCAAATATTGTATCAGAGCTTCCAGAGACATTCACCAAACTGCGTAATCTAAAGGTGAATTCCAATTTACTCTTGTTCTATGACAAAGACTCAAATGATAAGTGTTTTGGTGTTTTGCAGACGCTTGAGCTTAATAACACAGGATTGAAGACTCTGCCATTGGGTTTATTCAACATGTGTTTGCAGCTCTCAACGTTAGGACTCCACAACACTGAGATAACCGTTGAATTTCTCCGTCAGGTTTTTTTTTTTTTTTTTTCCGCAGTCTCATGCGTGTTTGAGTTTTTTTCCAAGTAATAAGAAAGAAGAGTGTTTTTTTGGATTGGCAGTTTGAAGGATGGGAAGATTTTGATGAAAGACGAAGAACAAAGCATCAGAAGCAGCTTGATTTTCGTGTTGTTGGGTCTGGCAAATTCGACGAAGGCGCTGATAAGTCTTGGTGATTGATTCATAGTCAAGGCACGAGTCGTGTGTTACAGCTATTTACGTTTTCTTTACCCGATTTGTAATCTCAATTTTTTTGTTTTCCCTATGGTAATGATAATCCGTGTGTTAAACTATCCTATGTGTGAGTTTTGTAAAATTAATAAAATATATACAAAATATACTAGATGTATAAATTAGGGTAAATAGTAGCTAGGAGTAAGGACAGGGTCTTATTAAACCTGAGCGACAAGGAAATTAGGGTTTGGGGCTTTCCTCTCTTTCTCTCTCTCTCTCGGTGATTGTTTTGAATAGAGCCTAAAACTAGGGTTTGGTGATTTTCTCTCAGAGATTGGGTGATTGTTGTTGATTCTTGAGATGTCTTCCAAAACTAAAGCAGAGGATGAGCAATCGTCGGAATCACCGTTTCTGATTATGTAACTTCCCGAAGACGTCATCGTTGACATCATAGCGCGTGTACGGATATGCGACTATCCAACACTTTCCCATGTTTCTAAGCACTTACGGTCACTTGTCGAATCGTCTGAGCTATACGCGAGACGATCCTTGTTGGGCTGCACCGAACACTGTCTCTATATTTGCCTCTCTAACTACAAGACCCATGATGCAAAATGGTATGCTCTCAGCCGGGAGCCCAGCGGCAATCGTCGCTTGTGAAAGTGCATGGGGCCACCGAAGCAAATAGTGAATGATACAGAAAGTAGTAGATCACAAACTGGGAAAGGTTTTCTCTACAAAGAAAATATATTACTAGAAACTTCTTTAATATAACTTACAAGTATATGCTTAAACGAAATATACAAGCTCAAGTTAGATCTATCCACGATCACCCTAGTAACTCTCACGTTCTCAGATCTATCCACGATCTTCGAACCTCTCAAGCCCTAACCCCCATTGTCCTAGCTTTATCCACAATAGGCGTGCCACGAAACACTACAAGGTTTCTGGCTTGGTGATCACTTCAAATCTCCAAAAGAATATATCTTTCCTTATTTTTCTCTAGGAAAATGAAATATTTCTAATTGCTTGATAGCTGCTGATATCTTCGTCCAACTCAGCTCTTGACTCTTCTAGAATCTTCTAGACTCGTCCTCATCAGCTACAAGCAAATGTCCAGCCCATCTGATCGATTCCTTAAGCCCGTTTGCTGAACACGACTCTCTGTACTACTTTTTGACTGATACATGAAGTCCTTCAGTCAACTGCATCTTCACCTGTTATGACATGTTCTAAAACTCGGTCAACACTGCATCAAGAGCTTGGTCCCTGTCCCTTGGCTTCCCGCTAGGGAAAGCTTTATCGTAGTGGGCTCGAAGATATATGTGTTTGGTAGGAGTTATAAGCATCATCACGATATGACACCGATAGCCTTAAGCATCGATTGTAGATCTCACACGGTGCAAACCCTCCCCAGCATGCCTAGACCTTTGTCTGTTACAGTCGCTGACGTCATCAATGGGAAAATATATGCAATTGGAAATCCTGATCGTGACTTGAACAAGGTTATAATGGTAGTGTTCAATACAGAAACACAAATGTGGGAGCCAGAGATTATACAGCTAGACGTTGAGCTAGGCCTCACGTGGCCTCGTGATGTGGTGGTGATGGCTGATAAGATGTATGTGAGAGATCGTGATAACACCTTTGTTTACGAGCCAAAGGAAAATAAATGGGAAACTGACAAGATGCTGCATGTCAATTTTGACTACTCATGTGTGGTGGATGCGTGTGTGGTCGATGACGTATTGTATTATCACGATTGTTCTAAGAAAAAGTTGAGAACGTATGATCCAAAGAAGAGGAGTTTGGGAGTGGTTAATGGTTTGGAAGACTTGTTGTATGAGACGATAGATTCACGGTGGTCAAAGACAGTGAGTTACGGTGGGAAACTGGCTTTGTTTTTCCCTATAGTAGAAGTAGAAGGAAGAACATGTCAGAATTGGTGTGCGGAGATTTCTCTGGAAAGAAGACAAGGACGGGAGACTTGGGGTAAAGTTGAGCGGTGTGATCCTGTTACGATTGGTGGGAACTTTTACTTAGTAAAATCTTTAGCTGTTATGCTTTGATGCTAGAAAACTCTCTCCTTCATATATATATAACTTGCAAAATGGCTTTATATGAACTTTCTTTTCATTAACATAAACATGAAGTTGATGCAAAACGAATTCGTTGAGCATTATATATTGTTTTGGAATTTTAAGGGTTAGTTCTCTGTTTCAGTTTGTTTTTAATATTCGTTTTACGTAACCGATTCAGAGAGTGAATAAAAGGAGAATCATCCACTATACCTCTTTATCACTCCAACATACGGACTAAATTCACCTAGATATAACAAGAAATTAAATTCTCACAAACAATGTGCCAAACAACAACAAGAGAAAGAAAACTCATTGATCGTTAACTTGTATCGCTAATATCACTCATGAACGCATCAATATTAGCATTAGATGACCATCTTTCCGCAACAGCTCCTCGACTAAAGTTCAAAAAAAATAAAAAACAGCTACTCGACTAATAATCTCATTAAGGTCACAACTCTACTTCTCTTAACCTCCTTACTGCTGGGGCCCTGGACCCCCCTGTGGGGATAGTCGGGAATGTGGCTGCCCGGATACCAGAGTTATCAAAAAAAAAAAAACTCTACTTCTCTTCTCTTTCCCTTCTTCACTCTCTCTATCCATAAACCTCTTCACTACTTTAATCTTGTCTCTTGCTATCACTAACTCTGTTTTCTTCCTCCTCTCGATCCTCATCCAGAGTCTTTGGCTTTTAAGTAGTTGTACGCCTGTAGCTAATCACACCTTCGTTGATTAAAAAAGTTTTCTCAGAGCTATTTTTTGTAAAAATGTTTTTCAGAGGCTTAATCTATACTATTATTTGCGAAGTGATTTTGGAGAATAGAATTTTCTCATTCAATTTCAGATTTGAAAAGTCATAAACACCCTTAATGAAATAACTTATTTATTTACTTTTGCCATCAATTATTTTTAAAGGCCATATCATTTAAATACATTTATTCATATAATTTGGATAATAAAATCTAAAAATAAAAACTTTTAAATCAAAAAACGACAAAAGATATCACTATCCAATTGTAAAGATAATTTGTTTACAAATACCGCCATAATTTAAAAACCTAAGAGACAATGTAACATCCATAAGAGGTGGGCCCGAGGAAGACGTTGAGTGGCGTTTGAGATCGGAGCGGAGATCGAGCAGATATTCAGAGGAGTATCAAGTTGAGTGTAGCGGTGCATTATCTTTGTGGAGATGCACTTTTGCGATGGCGAGCCATTGAGGCTAGGAGGGCAGTGTGGACTTGGGGCGACTTCCTAGCGGAGTTAAAAGCCAAGTACTCCGTTCCGAGAATCGAACTCGGGACCTCTCGCACCCGAAGCGAGAATCATAACCCTCAGGAGGCGCTGTCTCATGGAGAGAGGTCAGTGCGGAAGTATGATGTGGAGTAGTCTATCGACTCGTGGTTCATATGGGTTTTGGTTTAGAGGACGAGCGGTTTCTCGGATGGAGGTTTCTAGAGGCGGCCAGATTGGTCATAGTGGGTTTGTGGGGTTCTCGACACTTGTAGTTGTGTAAGAAAGTAGTTAGTGGGCGGTGTTGAGTCTCAGAGTTGTCTGACTCGGGAGCATTTTAGAGAGTCGATGCCAGCAGTGTGTCATCAGTTCAGAGGAGCCATGGGCTTGAAGACAGTGGATCAGGCGGATTCACTCAATAGGATAAGAGTAGCCCAGCAGGATGATCAGAGTGGGATTGATGCATTGTGGGCAGCTGGTTTGGAGTGTAAGGTCTCGGCGAACGGGACGGTTTTGGTTCGTGGTCGGTTTGTGTATCCAAGTGGGGGAGCACAACCTATAGGGAGCTACTGTTGTTCAGGGGATGACGAAGGAGGTCCGTACTTGATAAGTTACGTCGTTAGGCGGAGCCGAGAGTTAGAGTTTGAGGTGGGAGAATCGTGTGTATCTCCAATTGGTTGATGATTCTAGTTTTGGTTTGTGGTGGTTGGTGTTTTGTGGATATGTATGTTCGTTGTGGTAACGATATACATTGTTGGAGATTTGTAGGATGGGTCTTTCTTTATAAATCTGAGGTTCGGTGCTTCGAGTTTTGTTGAGTAACACCAAGGTGTAGTTTGCACATGTTATGCATGGTGTCAATCTCTGAATTGGTTGTGCATGTTCTTGTTTGATTACAGACAGTTTAGAGGCTAAAGCATCATTGTTGTAACATGCGTAAACCAACACTTTGGTTAATGGAGACAGTTGTGGTGACTCTGTTGGTCATAGGTTAAGGATATTCCGGTGTGGAAAATATCGTGTGTTGAGCAGTTTGGGTCGTGAGACATTCTAGTCAGATATGTTATACGCATTTTAGTTTATTACTCATTACGATTCTAGAGACAGGGTGGGTTTTCTAGAGGAGATACGGTGGATCTCCGGCAGACTTGTATGTGAGGGTTGCTACCTCAGTACGAGTGGTTTGTTTGGTTTATATTGTGACATGGTGGGTTGCAATATGAGTGTTAAGAGATATGGTGGATCTCTAGAGGATGATATGGTGGATCTCCTGTTATGTTTTTAGAGTGGTTGTGATGAGTTGGGAGTAATAATGTCTGAAAACGTGTGTATAACATAGGACTGAATGTGAGTTTCGAAGATTAGTGGAGGATCTCTTTTGTTGTTGGGCCAGTTGTGGGCAGGGTTTTGTGGTCTTTGGTGGACGTTGTGTTGGGATTCGATGACGAATCCAGTTTAGTGGGGAAGAGTTGTAATACCTGTAAACCAATCTATCGCTTTTGAAAAGCGGTGTCAACCGACACCAGGTGTTTCAGATTTATTACTCTTACGTTTAGGAGATTGTATTCTCCTGCAGACCTATCTGAGTGTGGTGTCTCAGTATGGGTGTTAGCGGACTTACCTGCGGGTATGGGGCTACGGGTGGTGGACTTATCTGCAGATAAGGGGCCACAGTTTGTTTTGCAGACTTATCTGGGGTTAGCAACCTCCGTATAAGTAGGGAGATTGTGATCTCCGGCGGCATTACCTGGGATTAGCTACCCCATGGCAAGGGCTTGCAGACTTATATGAGTGTGCTACTTGGTATAAGGGTGCTATTTACTAGTGGCTGACGAGTCACGAAGTAAGTATGAAGAGACGGGTGGATCTCTTGAGAGAGACGGGTGGGTCTCTTGCATTTTTGTTGTGTGGAGACGTTGGTTCTCTGGCAAACTTATTTGGATGCCTTGGCTCCAATATAAGCGGTTTGAGTTTTAAGAGAAGAGTAATGAATGTCTGGAAACGTGTATATTATATAGGATTAGATAAAAGTATATGAGATCAATTGAGGATCTGTTTCGGCCAGTTGGGCTGGGTTTGACTTCTTTGGTAGATGTGTTGTGTTAGGATTCGGGGTTGAATCCGGTTTAGTGATGATCTCTTGTGGTGGGCCAGTTGAGGCCGGTTTGTCGTATTTGGTAGACGTGTTATGTCGGGATTCGAGGACGAATCCAGTTTAGTTGGGGAGAATTGGAAAATCCGTAAACCAAAGGCTGGTGTCGGTCGACACCGTTCCGATTGACAATTCCCGGTTTGATTTAAGTTGTCGTTTTTCTCTGTTTATAGGCAAGAAAGCCCTAAAACTTGAAATAAAAAGGTTCAGCCACCTTTGTTGGACACTATTATCGAGATTAGAGTTGCAGAGGAGAAAAGTGGTGATTTCTAGAGTTTTTGAGGTGGAACACTGTTCATTGGCATTGTTCATCATCTCTTCCCTTTTCCCCTTGTTCAATCCGATTTGTTAAGGTGAGTGCGTGACTGTAGGTCCGGAATTTCTAGATGAGAAATTGTTGATTGAATGATTGATGAGTTTTGATAAATTTCGTGAGTTTATATGATGAATACTTGATGTTTATGTGTTTAATTGCGTGTTGTGGTATGGATCTGGGTATTGTGTGTTTCTGTGTTTTTGGATCGAACTTGGAATCTCTCTGTTGAACTGATGGTGTCGATCGACACCAGTCTGGTTCGGTCAGACCGGTTTAATGTGAATAGAAATTGGAATTGATTGATTTTTGGTTTAATCGATTTAAATTGGTTAAATAAATTGATTAATGGTTTAATCCAGTTTAATAGTTTTAATTGATTTAAGTGGTTAATTGAATTGGTTAAATTAATTATTTGGATTAATATTTAATTAATATTATTATTTAATTTTAAAAATTATTTAATTATTATTGGAGCTATTTAAAATATGAGAAAGTAATTATTTAAGAGTGGTAATTGTTTAAGTGTCTTAAATTAATTGTGAAAAATTATTTTAAATGGTGTAAAGTAATTGTGGTAATTATTTAAGTGTTGGTAAATTATTTATTTATGAATAAGTATTTTAATAATTATTAAAATTATTAATGTTGTTTAATAATGTGAAAATTATCTATTATTTGTGGAAATTACCTATAAGATTTAAAATGGTCTAGAAATTACGTAACTGGTATGTAGACATGATGATCGTCTCACTGAGTATTTGTGATAATAATCATGCATCTCTTTTTGCCATGTGATACAAGTAAAGGAAAAGTGTGATCGCGGAATCAAGCCCGAGGAAGAGGATGATAGGATTTACTATTTTGTTATTTGAATTCATTTAAGTTGTTAGATTGATTTACTTTATGTTATTTGCTTCCGCTGATTTATTATTGATCTGACTTATTATTTATTTAATTTGGTTTTAAGATTTCTGCAAAAATTGCTTAGTTATTTAATTAAAAAAAAAGTATGGTTGTTTCAAGGAGATATGGAAGAAGAACATAAAGAAGATGAGAACAAAGAACATCGAAGATGAAAATACCAAAGTAGAAAGACAAAAAAATGAAACTAAAGAAGAACAAAGATGAAGACGAAAACATCAAATTAAGAAACCACAAAGATGAAATTGAAAAATAAGAAATAAAAAAAAAAACGGAGTAGAAGAAACCTAACAAAAATAAAAAAGAGGAAGCAAGATAAGCGCAAGATAATAAGAGCAAAGTAGAAGATTAGCGACGAGCGAAAATGAAGAAAAAAAACAAATAAGAATAAAGGAAGAAAAGAAGAAGCTACCAATTAAGAACAGAGACAAAGATATATTAAAACAGAAAATAAAACAATGACAAATATGTAATATATCATGGTTTTTATGGGTTTTTGCCATGATATAAGTCTTAACTTTAGAGTCTTTTTAGTGTTTTTGGAGTATTTTCTATTGATTACTGATAGGTCTAAGTTTATCCCTAATAATCAACTGCAAGTACAGCAGATCAATGTAGCATATAGGGTTTATTGAATCCAAACGTCAAGTTGTTGTACAGTAAATTTCTAGATTCAAATCAAGCTAAGAGAAATAATATGAAAGTAAAACAAATAAAAGAAACAAAAGCAGCGAGTGATTGATGATGAAGTTAAATTCAGAGAGACAAACGTTAGGCCTTGGAAATTTCTCAGGTTGAATCAGAAATTGCAGAGTAAAAGTAATCATGATATAA
>OVBJ01003321.1:0-12677 GCA_900406535.1 Noccaea bulbosa
GAAAATCAGAGAAAATATAGCGAAAATGGTAACTGAATATTTAAAAATACAATATTTCTTTTTATTTTTTTTTCAGGAAAAAAATAAACTACATGATCTTATTCTTCTTCTTCTTCTTCTTCTTCTTTTTTACCTTTTCTTATCTTTTACTCTAATTTTTTCACAGATTTTGAGTTTTAGTTCTTTCTTGTCTTGATTATTATGTTGCATATCTATATAGAAATCGAGTCCAATCAAGGGTTAGAATTTTGTTGTTGATGAGACAAAAAAATGCAAAATTAGTTGTTTATTTTTTTTTAATAACAACTATCTTTATTTATTTTAAATTCAAAGTTACATGAATAATACATAAAATAATAAAATACAAACAATTACATAATTGAAACTTCGTAAGAATGAGAAAACAAAAGATAATTAATTGAAATTAGTTTATCTGATTATTTAATAATTATTTATTTATTTATTAATTTATTTAATATAAAATTTGATTAAATAAGGATTTCAGGGTTAAAGTTGGGTTTAAAATTTAGTAAAGGGTAATTGGACAAGATTTAGACAAAAAAGAATATAAGGACAACTCTTCTCTTTTTTTGGAGTATTTTGCCAAATTTCCCTTAATTAAATGATGGAACTGATTCTCAAGATTGAGGGTAGGCATTCAAATAACATTCACGCTCCATTTTTTAAAAGGACATGATTTTTTTTTCTTATCTTAAGACTCAAAGAGGGTCCATATAATCGAAAAAGCAAAAGAGATACTGTATATACATGTGAAGATGTGACGCCAATTTAGAGATCGAGACTTCTTTTTGTCTCTTTGATTTTATTATTGAAAAAAACAAGGAGATTTTAGAGATTCGTGGGAACAACTTAGTGTATGTCGGTTTCCCAAGGAGAAGAATCTTTAGAAGAGAAAGACAAAGAAAGTTGAAACAAATAAACAACGTGCAAACAAATAATAAAAGAATCTTTTCATTTTTTCGGCCAAACACGAAAAAGGAGATGGTCAATACTGAGTCGTGTAGAGTGGAAATAGACGCTGATACTAGCCAAAACAAAAACAAAAAATGAATGACCCCGGTCACATAGAGAAAGATCACGAAGAGACATGCAAAGAGTATTTAAAAAATAAAGATAAAAACAGCCTTGCACATACGTAATTAATTAGAAAACAATTGGTCAAGATGGTGAGCATTAGAAAACTTGCTGGAGTAAGAAGAAAAAAAAAAAAACGCAAAACGATTGAAATTGGACTGATGGAATATAGTTGATAAACAACTTCTATATTTGCTACCAATTGAGTTTTTTTTTTTTCGTTTTTTTTTCAGCGGAATGGGCGAACTTATTTTCATCTTGCTTTACTACTCCAAAGAAGATGTTGATCCAAAATTTGCTGATAACTATTTGATATCTTTTTTTGTTCTTTTATACTCTTGAGTCTTGACGAGATCAGGCCAGCGTATGAGACAGCATCCATAGACTTTCTTAAGACGGATCGTATAAGGTTGTGTATCACATACTAATGCTACGACCTCGACACTTCTATAGGATATAGTAGCAAGACCTTAGAGAAGAAACACATAAACTTTGTGGAGCTGAGTCACTAACAATATCTTTCCGACGATGCTTGCCTCTACAAGAAAAATAAATCTGATTCTAAGATATGTTTTACTCTAAGAAGCAACAAAACAGTTTTCAAGAGTATCTCAACGCAAATTGTTTAAGAGATGAGGTATATGGACGAATCATCAACCAAAATGTTCAGTCTGCGCGAGAGTTGCTGCTGCTCGAACCTTTCTTCCCTCCATATTTCTGTATCGAGAGAACAAGCAATAAGCAAAAAATTAGTGTCTCTTACCAAAAAACGAGATGAGAACTGGATTAGTTCATGAGCACGAGAGCAACTTACTTGTTTGCCTAGACTGAAGGGGATGTATTTGTACTTCATCATGTGTGCGATTTGGCGTCTCATTGTCAGAACAAACAGAACGATCCAGTAGCAGAGAAGTATAGGCCAGAAGACAGGGATGTCGAAGAAAGAAAAGAATGTCATCACAAACGCTATGAAGAAGGCCTTAGTCATGGAGTACCTTACAACAAATAAAAGAAGAAAAATGCAGTGAGATAAGCACCATATGTAACCTGAATAACATATTAAAAAGTTAACACAAAAAAAAGTTACCAACCAAGGTAATGTAACTTAGAGACTCAACTACATAAACTAAAAAAAGTTTCCTTAAGCTTATAGGCAAACATACTCTGGATGTCTCACATATGATTTGATCTGACATGGTTCACAATTTATATATATTCCATGTATAAGCATTCTTTACCAGTGATTACAGCTACGCAGATATTAGCATATAAACAGAGATTTGTGATGTAGAGTTACCAGAACTTGAACTCTGGAAGTCGGCGGATGAATGGCTTGAACTCATCTGAGCCTTTGGTGGGTAGCGTTGGACCATCAGAAGTATCGAGCTCGGGATCGACCAGTGGCGATAGAAACCCAATCAGGAGGTTCAGAACGTAAATCCCCAGGGCATAAGAAATGATATAGAACCCTTGAACATAGTAAACCCTCAAACAGTAGATCACTGCCATCACAAGAGTCCCGATCCACCTGTTAACTGCGTGAGGCGTAGTTTTGTCTAAGTAGTACTGATACAGCCTCCACGCCTCATTCGCACGCTGTTGTACAGGCGATGATGCCATTGAACCAGTGTCTCCTCCAACTCCTTCCATTTGACAGTGAAAGTCAAGAATCTGCAAACTCAACAAGATAGTTCCTATCAACTGAATGATTCCAGAACATCCATACAATTACAATAGTAGTTCCTCTATATCTAATGGCAAGTCAAATAACGTTAGATCATTGTTTAGCAGTTTCACCTCGAATGAGATCACCCTTTCATTATACATAGAAACTTTCACGAAACGTTCTTATACAGACTTTTCCATCAAATTGAGAACGAATCACGATGGATCAAACTCAGGGAAAATTCATCATGATTCGATGGAGAAAGGTCGCATTATCATACAAGCATGGACTCGAATAAGACCAAATCAGACTTGAATCGACTCACTGACTCTAAAATTTTCAGTGAAATTCAAGCATCGATACTTGGAAACGGAAGATAAACACAAACATTCCGAAAGATCCGATCTCGAAATCAGAACTTTCTCGAAACCTATCTAAGATTCTAAACTAGTCAAGAACAGCGCAACGGAACGAAGCAAAGGAATCTGACATCCGAAACAAGCGGAAATGCTAAACAAACCCAGCGTATACGAAAGATTATGGATCAAATTACGAGGAAGCGTGAAGACGACTTCCAAGCAACAAAACTGAATGTTGGGAAACGAAGAAACGGAAAGTGAGGGAAAATGGATAGAGAAGAAGAGAAACCGACCTGCGGAGAGCTAGGGTTTCTTCGAGCGAAGGAGAATGAGATGATCCCTGGAAATGGAGTAAGAAGGGAAGCGAGCAGATCTAACTGAAGAAGAACCGACGAAAGAAGAAATAAGGAAACGACTTAATGGAGTGGCAAATCTGGAATTGATTTCAATGGCGTCACTCTATTTTCATGAGTTTTCTACTTTCACCCCAGATAATTAATAAGGTCAAAGTAAGGCCTTTTTCTTTGGCCCGGTTATTCTTAAGCAAGCAATTCGGTTTACGGTACATATTCTTCGGTAACTAAACTTTAGTAAAAGAATTGCAGAAATAGCTACTTAACCGTTTTAAGTTTTTAACTAAAGACATTATTTTTAACAGCTTGTTTTATGATGCAAGTTGTAATATATAAAATGATGTCTTTGTCAAACTATAATATAAAAACGTTTTGCCGTAAAAAAAAAATAAATATAAAAACGTTTTATAAAGAAAGATACTATTTAACTTTATGGGAAAGAAGATATCTACAAGCTGACATACATTACAAAATAATATCTAGATATATATGTACAGTAAATTATTCTGATATTATTGTACCCATTTGCACTAGACATGGCAGAAAGAAGAACACGTCATTCTTCGAATTAAAATAATTCTTGAATTTATTAAAGAATTCGACAATAATTGTAATTCGTCGACTGCTCTACGAAATACGAGGTTTCTTTTTAACACATTCTTGCAGAATGGATTTCAAGATTTAAAAGAGTTTCTCCTCCTCTTTTAGACAAAAAGGCCACACACCTTCTCTCTCGTTTTCTTCTCAATGTTTTTCTTTTATTCATCAAGAAGAAGACAGTAGTGATAAGTTTTTATTTTCGTTTCTTTCTCGGAAGAATAAATTGTTTTAAAAATAACTATCGAACTTCATCTTTTTTTTGGTTCTTTGGACAGTGTACCTCCACGTATTCGTCTCTGGTAATAATAATCTTCTCCATCTCAAATCTCTTCAATTTTCGTTAAATTTTTTTTGTGTGTGGTGATGAATTAGAATTATGAAACTGATGCTAAGCTAGCTGTTCATCGCTTGCATCGATTTGTATTCCTCTACACATCAAATGTATTCACGACTTACGAGTGAATTATTTGGGGTCTATGTGTTGCTGTAAGTGAAATTTATGGAAATTGCTAGTCTTTTTTTTTTTGGAAATTGGTTTGAAAGACAATGTGACCTTGGATTTTGTTTGGTTTATCTTTGCTGAATTTCTTGTTTATTTCAAGTTTGAGAAAGTTGGTGAAAAACTGATGAGATCAACAGTAGTTTATCCACTAGTTTGGTGAAATCTGGAATCTTGATGAGGAAATGATATTACTAAACTTACAGGTGATACTTGATTCCAGAGAAGATCTGTTGGTGCAATGTCTGAAGAAGTTAACAAAGGAATCAACAAGACTTCATCAGTCCAAGATTATGAATCGTCTTGGTTAGGTCGTTGGACTCATGATCAGAGCAATGGTGACTCCAAGAAGTCGATTAGCCCTGAAGATAGTGTAAAACAGAGAAAAAAATCTGGCCAAGAGGGTGACGGTGTTGAGGTCTCGCCATTTCCTATGTTCAAGGTCTCTCAGAAGAGAGACAGTGCCACAAAGGTTCAAGCTTACCCGGTTATGGAAACAAAAGACGATGTGGGATCGAGCTCGAAAGCTATAGCTAGTCGAATGCCGCCTTGGATGTATCCGCAAGGAGAGAACGAGAAACACCGTCTTGATTTCCCAATTCAAGAAAAGACTACACAGAACCTGCTAGAGCTGGTAAGACCGGTGAGGATTTACGCGGCTGTTGATTCTGTTAGAGAGATCAACTTGCCAGAAGAAGATGGTCATCAGCTGTTGAAGGGTTCAACAGTTTCCATGAAGCTGAAAGGGAAGATTTTTGGTGGATATCTTGATCTGTTTCCTAATGTAGATCACCAACGTAAAGGTGGAGTAAAGCTGCAATCTTTGGAGAGCTCAAAGAATACTCAAGAAGACAACGGGCCGAGAAAGAACGAATCATCGGCTGAGACTAATATCTTGGAAATGGATAGACTTGAGACTATACAGCTTTATGGTATATTGAAAACCTTAAGATTACATGTTTTAAGGTCTTTTCATTAGCTTCCTGCTCAGTCTTTTCTGATTCTCATTCTTCGTGGCAGGCTCCATTTCTTCATCATCAGCTAAGGTATTTGTTCAGTCTACCTCTGTCTTCTTCATTTGTATTCTCAAAAGCATTTTGTCGAAACCTTATTCATAGGTCTTGAGAATTTCGCAGGGGAAAGGAAGAAAAGGCGATGCATCCGTTCGCAGGGCTGAGATACCGGACATGAATGAAGAGCCGCCTCTGGTCCTGGATAGAGAGAATTCAGTAGATGCGCACCAGGGAGAAACAAGCAACTCAGCTACTCAGAGTATGAACGTGGACAACTTTCTCTCAAGAGACTGCAAGCGTGTGCGGTTGGAACCGGAACCTGAGCCGGAACCAAGCAGTAGTAGGTGGGTCAAGCGTCTCAAGACAAACGCCTCGGATGGCAGTGGACATGATGAAACCAAGAGCCTCATGAAGACTGAAGAAGCATCACTAGGACAAAAGGGGAGCAACAACCTGTTTCTTGAAATCTTGAAATCCGGAATCAACAATCTCCAACCAAGAAACCAAGAAACCTCAACGTCACAAATCAAGAATCTGAAACAGGGAGGAGAAGACATTACACTTCTGCATCCATGGATCCAGAGATGGTGTAAGAAGAAAGCTACATCGACAGATCAAGCAGAAGGGCAAGAAGTTAGGTTTGAGCAAGAGAGCCAAAAGGAGATTGAGAAGAAGCAGTATCCGAGTATTGCAGCCATGGCGCTGATGGGGAAGGCTCTGAGCGGTTTAAACCCGTACGGTCTTAGAAAGACCGAGTCTCTCATGGTATGGAATGCTCGTGATTTAAGGTAGGAAAATTAAAAATCAAAATCATCATCCTGATCCTTCCTTGCCTTTCATATTACAACTCAGAGACAAGAACATCATACAGAAGTTGATAGCAGGCTTGCTACAATCCAGTCCTTGTAAGATTTTGATAGGTTCTACTTAAGTGTCACTCTGACTATTCTTATAATAGTTTCAGTAATGTACTTATGTTTGAATAACATGTCTGCATACATACAGCAACACTATTTCGCTTTGAAACTAGTGTAGCCATTACCTATAGCAATGGCAAAACACAATTGGGTTCTTACAACTACAAATGCTTGACTAAGAAAAGCATGAAATTTTCAGAACAATAGCTCATTCTTTTTTTGACAACATAATCTAGATTAAAGGGAAAAGATCAATAGATCATCATCTAAACAGTGAGTCAAAACTTGAGAGACACATGGGGACAAAGAGTTGAAAGTTAAAACATTGAAAGGAAACTTAGTTGTGGGTAGCTCTAGTGTAAATCTGCTGGCTAGAGTGAGTTGAAACCATCTGATAGTTCCTTTAGCCATCAAATCTCTGATTGCCTTCCTAGCAAGCGATCATTTGAAAGGCAATCAGGTGAGAGAAAAGGTAAATTATGACAAATCCAATACAATATCCTTATGCAAACTTACATATGAAATCAGAACATTCGGTCATAACTTAAGCCATATTATATACCATAATTTACCAATAAACTACTTGCGCACCTTAACAACTCTCTTCAGTACAATAGGAAATGTATAGCATCGTACTAAAGATTGGTATCTAACACTTGTGTGCAGATCAATAATTAATTATATCATCATAAGCTTTTAAAAATTTAACAAACTGATGCAAAGATGCTAAAAACTAGCTAGCCAAATCCATTGAGTTAGACTTTACAAAGCTAAACAACGTTTGTCATAATTTCAGTGGCCTTTGAGCCAAACAAATGGAAGCCATTGCACACTTGAACGATACCAACGATCTCCAAATACACTTGGTCAAACTCATCAGCAATACCATTCAACAATCAACAACATTGGCTTAAAAACTCATAAATCTGTTGTGTATCAAAGATATAGATATGGTTTCAGCTCCATTTGAAGCAATTTTAGTTATGGTTCGTATTTGTTGAAAAGTAATTTTCAAAAAGTAACTGATTTATTTCCTTAATAAAATTAGTGGATCATTCGCGTTTAGCAGGAAATTTGTATTATATTGTACTAACATATGGCTATTAAAAATATATATTTACACCAAAATTTTAACTATGTTTTGAATTAACGCAATTTTTTGTATAGCTAATCCATTCAGATATATGCATACATTAGGAAAACAATCAATTTGTGCCCCAATTATTTCGAAAGGTGCCATTATATATATGAACAGTTTAGTATCTTTTTTTATTTTATTTTCAGAGAAAGTAACTAACTTTTTTAGTTTAATCATCTACAGAGAATATAATTCACACCTACAAGTAGTAGACATAACATAACCAAGGTTTTGTAGCGCTTCTTCTTCTTCTTATGATCGATACCGTTTAAAAGTGATTCACTCTACAGTACAACTTTTGCAAAAGGATTTTGGAATTGTAATATTCTGTAACTTTCATTTTTAGATAAAGAATCCTGTAATATTCTGTAATTCTTGTAAGATTTTGACAACAGGGTCTAAACAATGTCATTTATGAACATGAATGAGCAGGCCCTAAACAAACTTCTTGCTTACCCTTCGCATGAACTATATGCGTTTGGATGGTTTGTACTTTTGAATCACTTTGGTGGCTTCACTTTCACCGTATTTCTTCAATATCTCTATCGTCTTTATACGGAGTAAAGCTGCAATCTCTAGAGAGCTCATATGATTCATATCCATAGAAATGGAACTTATTGGAACCTTGGTTCTTGAATCCAGGGATGAGTCTTTCAACCACTTCTTTAATATGAGTTGGCTCTTTATTTCAGAATTGATTTTAAAATTTGGATTAGGAAATTCTCTAGCTGCTCATCAGGATTTTTGTTTTCCGAGACTTTGCTGTTGAATTTGAGTTTATTAGGAAATGAGGTGTAACTGTTCAGAAGACAGATAATTAGATTGCAACAAATAGTTTTTTTTTTGTGGTACTCGAAAGATGCATGAGCAGATTAGAAGTTACTATTTTTACTATAGCTTTGTTACATTCTAGGAAGGTTGGCGATATGGTTAGGACATGAGATTGAGAATTTTTCTTTTGTTACATTTAAATTTGTGTATTTGTATATGTATCCTCTCATGTAGTGTTGCTTGGCTCGGGGAGGACATTACAAAAAAGTTTCAATCGCCTTGCTGAAAATGCAGATACATTCACTTTATGGGGTTTCAGCTATGTTTTAACCGGTAACCTATTCCTCAATGTTAAGACATTTTTCTTTTTTAGAATGAAGATTTTGCACCTTTGGTTGTATTACAGATCGATTCGCTAAATGTGTTCTTGGAACTCTAGTAAAATGAAAATGTGGAGATTTTGGCCATGACTTCAGAGCCAGGGCCTGAAATATTAGTGGTCTTAATCTAAACTTGAAATTGTGACCTATTTTCAAGCTAAATTGTTTTGTAAAAAAAAAAAGAGGGTCCTAAATTATAAAAGAAAAAAATATGTGGCCCAGTTCCAAAGAATTGTTTGCATGGGCTTAGCTCCGACCCTGCTAGTGACTTATAAATGTATACTCTTTTTCTTTTTGATTTGTGAGGTTCTAATTTTTAAATGTCCTATAGAGGCAATATTGGCTTTGTGGAGGCATCCGAACTATTGCATCTCTTGTTATTCATCAGTAAGTCCACTGGTTCTTTCAAGACTAATTTGACGTGCTTTGTATTATATTATATTCATCATTTTAGTTAACATGGATGCAGAAACTAACAACTACGTTTGTCACTTTTCAGGTGGATGTCAAATGTAAAGAAGAAGAGGGAGAGAATCTATTTAATCAACTCCTCCATTGAAGAACGAGGAAAGTTGGACGAGGAGACACTTGTTAATGTGGATAGCATAAAGAGACAAAGCTCGAAAATCCGGACAGCTAGCGGTTTCACCAATTGAATATGTTGTGGTACACTTGTTAAAACTCCGTGTTGAACGTTTAGTAAAATAGGATTAAGACAATTAAACGTAAGTGATTTGCAAAAGCTAGCTTAGTTGTGTAAATTTGTTAAACAAGTTTATGTTTGCATGGACGGGTAACATTTACTTTGGTTTAACAATTAACATGAAGTATATTGTGCATGTTCAGGTAACAATCTTGGTGGCTGACAAAGGGTATACAGAAACTAACACCAATAAACCGCATTGCGGATCTGAAGGAAGTTTTATAGAAGCTCGGGTCGATACCAAGAAATCGAATAATGGTAAGTGATTCTGTATCCGGTTCTGTATCCGTAAGTTCCACAGTCATGGGAAAAGTTTAGTCTTGCAAATGAAAGTTAGGGTAAGGTTACCCAAAACCCATCAAATCTGGTATTATTCTTTCTCATACATGGAAAACGTTAGAGGTTTGATGTTATAGCTGAGAGTGACATCAACGACTCTACATATCAGAATAAACAATGAGATACAAATGGTTATTTTTGGTGAGATCTAATTTAATAAATGTTATTTGGTAATCATTCATTGCAATGACTAATAATCTGCATTCAGCCCGTGATCATACGAAGAAGGGACTTCTTTTATTCTCATGCATACATAGACGCGTACACATACACATAAACAAATGCATAATGACATCCATACATAACTTTTTTTGACAATTATGATGAAGACCATATACAACCTTCATCTACTTACACCTACAATAGCAGTAGCAATCACGGACTGGCCAAATTCCCTCACATTGACCATACCTGCATAGGAGTTTCTTGCAAAAATCATTGCATTCATCGCATGATTCTACATAGACCTCTTTTGGACATACCGGCCAGTCATCTTTTACTAGGGCATCTTAAAACACAAGAAAACAAAAGGAACAAAAATGTGAATTTTATGTTAGACAACACTTCAATAATAATCAAACCGCCTGCAAACACAGTAGCCAAACTAAAATTTACCTCGACTTGAGAAGATTAGCTGCTCGATGAATGGTCCATATCGTCTATATGGTGCCCCATTATTAGGCAAAATAGTCTCACCATCCGAAAGAGGCATAAGGTCGCGCTTCTCGACTATCTCCGCTTTGATTACTTCAGCCAAATGTATAGTGAATGTTATAGCAATGATAGTTACTGATATATGTATCGAAAAATATCATGTAGTTTATAGTTTTTGCTACATATTGTGAGAATATCTTTCTAATTCTGTTATTCAATTAGGTTATCTTGTACGTTATATACATTAATACATATATGTTTGTAAAGTAAGAAATTTCATCTGATACCAATCGTTGGAGAGAGAACACTGAGAAGAATTACGAAAATGAAAGCAAGCGTCACCATTTCCTTAGCCATATCTCTCTTTAGCTCTTGTAGTCTTGTTTGAACTTATTGAAATAAACCAGATATATAAATGGTATTTATAATAAGATACAATACGAAAAGAAAAATGTGGACTTAATTAACTAGACCACTGGTGACACGTATAAAGAAAACAAAAATAGAAGATAAGAGAACTCAACAGACAACTGTACAAGTGTATAGTGTAGATAAGAGAAGATAAGAGAACTCAAAAGTGTATAGAGAACTTAAAAAATATATACTAAGCATTCCATAAGCACCCTTGCATTGCTGATGCTCTAATAAGGGTCTTAAAAATTCTGCATCACACAAAAGTTGGTTACTTTGCAAAATTAACACGTTTTTGTATCTTGTAGATAACCTTCTTTCACTTCATAGACTCATAACAAGATTTTAGAGAGGGGCTCATGTTTCTGTAACATATTTCTAAAAGTTTATGGAGAATACATATCCTTATCATCTTTATATGTAAAGTTTTGTGTGATCAACAGCAACAAACACTGGCATATAGGATTACATTTATAGTTGTATAAAAATCATAATACGGCAACAATCACTTGTTTTATCAAAGAATATTTATGTCTCTAGACACACTTAAAATTGATGACCAAATCAACCAACTTCTCATTCAATAGTTCAAAAATGAAAAATCACGTCAAGAAAAGAGTTAGCACCCACAAAAGGGTAATTCATCTATCTGTGAAGTGTGAAGTATAAACCCCTAAAACGCCTAAGGATCTGATACGATCAATGGTTTTGGGTCTTTTTAGTGGTTTTCCTTTTATAATTGGATTAAGGTTTTGTTAGTTTTACTTATTAGTTTTGGTTTAGTCGGTTGCAAGAGTCTATAAAAGGATTCTCAAAGCATCAATAATTAATAATTAACTTCCAACAATTAACCTCATTCTCAAAGAGAGACTTGGGTTAAGAGGAAGATAGCTTTTCAATCTCTCTTGTTCACGATAGATTATCAAGGTCCAATAATAAGAGCTAGGGCTAAGACTTTGGCTCATATCAATTTGGTATTAGAGCCCAACGATCCGATGACAGACGCTGATGCTATCACAACACTTGGAGCACAGCTTGCGCTCCTCATGGAGCGGTTGCAACAGCTCGACACGAAGATCGAAGCTCTTCAAGCTGACGCTGCAAGCCACAAAGCTGCTCTTGACGTGCTAATAGCTGCACATGAGAAAGAGCAAAGTCTTTCAAAAGAGAAACCTGCACAAGACGGCACAGCTAAGGGCAAAGCGATCAAATTTACTACAAATGAGTCTTTGGATGACGATGTGCTAAGTGGAATCAAGCAAGGCAAGGAGATTGAAGTCGGACCACCAGGGGCAGGAACTAGTGGTACACCAACCAAGACCTGTACAAACGTGCCTGCAACGGGTGGAGGTCTAAGGCAAACCTTGCATATTCATGCTTTCCCTGGAAGCGTCTGGCAGAATCAGTCTCGGCATCAGGAGCAAGTACAGCGACACAAAGATGGTGGTGGTGATTGGCAGGTGAAGCCGATTGGAGTCGCAACAGTTGACGCTCCTCAGAGCTATTTCCAGGGTAATTCTCGAGTTCAAGAGGAACGTACATGGACTGCAAAAGAAGATGCTTGTGATGACAGAGACATTGAGCACGATAAGCGCATCGTTCCAGCACTAAAGATGGAGTTTCCACCTTATGATGGAACAACTAATGCAATTGAATGGTTACAAAAGTGTGAAGATTACTTTGAGGATCAACTAGTGTTCAGTGATGAAGCCCGAGTTCGTCAAGCAACCTTTGTCTTAACAGGGAGAGCATACCACTGGTATCATAATCTCAGACGTT
>OVBJ01003322.1:0-12658 GCA_900406535.1 Noccaea bulbosa
GCTACTAATTACCGAAACTTATTTATAAAATCCGTTACCAAACCGACGGTAAATCGTCGGTTAAGTTCCGTCAATTTAACGACGTTTGTTTGCCGACGTCGATTTCGTCGTACTTCCGATGTACACTTTGCATCACAATACCGACGTACTTTCGTCGTAAAATTACCGACTCGATTTTATTCCTCGTTAATTCGTCGTTAAATTGCCGNTGACTTGAAGATAAATATGACTTTAATTATTCACATAAAGGTTGTATTATATATATATTTTTTCTTCACATAAAGGTTGTATTATATTGTCGGAGAAAAAAGAAGGTTGTATTATATATTTTCATGATTATATATGAAATCAAGGTATACACAGTTCTTATCCGAGTAGGAAACTAACTTTACACTTATATAGTACTTGTATTTAGGATTCCTAAATAATATTGGCAATACGAAACAGTACACGTTGTGTATAAATAAGTACACATGCACCATGTCACCATACAACAATAAGATTGAGAAAACAAAACGGCAGGTAATTATTGGTTTTTTGTAATAAAAAAACCTTCATCGTCTATTTAGCTACAAGTAAAACGCCGGCATGAATTCCAACAAAGAACCACCGAAGGAATCATCAAACCCTCCTCCACCTCCTCTGCCGGCACCATCATCGTTTTCATCACTACCAGAGGACATCGTTTTATGTATTTTGGCTCTCATATCGGCATCGTACTACCCCAAACTCTCTCTCGTCTCCAAGAGCTTCCGCTCGCTCATCCTCTCCAAGAACCTCGAGAATGTGCGCAGACGCCTAAAAACCCGAGAAGAGTGTGTTTACATATGCCCAGTGGCGGATCTAGAAATTTTTTTTACCGGGGTCAAAAACATAACTATAAAAATATAAAATAAAAATTCTTTCACAAAGATGCATAATATTTTACAAAAATACTCTACGGTCCTTCATATCCTGAAAATCTTTTCATCACAGTCTCGTTTGTAATAGTACTGAATACATCTTTCTCGACAAAACAAACTAAACAATCATTCAAGAATTGATTTCCCATCCGATTACGTCGATCTGTCTTCACAATCTTCATCGCTGAAAAACATCTCTCAACAGTTGCAGTGGCAACAGGCAAAATCAAGATCAACTTCAAAAGCCTATAAACCAAAGGATATGAAAAATGTTTACGTGTTTCCACCAGCAGACGAGCAAGTTCTCCAAGATCTTTTAGCCCAGTAAATCTTTCATCACTTCGAACATTATCAATGTAAATATCCAACTGTTGCTCAAGAGATATGCAATCTCCAGGACTAAAGTCAAATGGGTAGAACGTCGATAATCTCATCAACTTTGACTGATCAAACTGAGAGAACGAATCGATTGGAGATAAAGAAGCAGCACAAATAAGCAATTCAGTGTTCACCTCATTAAAACGATCGTTAAACTCTTTAAGTTGCAGATCCAAAATAGCATATAAGCAATTAACCTTGTACTGATGCTCATTTGTTAATCCTGTTTTTTTTTCTTGGTTTCTTTGAGTCAACAAAATCTTCCTCCATATCAAGATCTTCGATACCATGTTTCTTACAAAAAGAAGAAACTTTAACCATGAGAGAATTCCATCCATCATCTCTAAACTTCTGCAATTGTCTCTTAGTTGATTTCACCAATGACATGGCATTCAAAATATCTTGATCTCTTCTTTGCAAAGCCTTGGACAAACAATCTGTGAGTCCTAAAAGGTGTATCATCATCTGTAAATAGAACACAAAATCAAAACTCTGAAAGTATATGAGAAGACCATATGCTTGACGTCTTTTTGAGTCATCTACGCCATCCTTCTGAACACACTCAAGCACCTTAACAATAGAAGAAAACAACTCAACCAGACGCAATAGTGTTCTATAATGAGAACCCCAACGAGTATTCCCTGGTCTCGCAATAGAAATCTCTTGATTTAATCCTTTTCCGGTATTGAGCTCACCTTCTTCAACTCCTTTCTCAATTGTCTCTCTATAACTCTCTCGAAGCATATCTTTTCTTTTGCATGAAGCTCCTACCACATTCAGCAATAGAGAAACCATATCAAAAAAATCTCCAACATCAAAATGCTTTTTAGCAACAGCCACAACTACCAACTGAAGCTGATGAGCAAAACAGTGAACATAATATGCTGAAGGATTTTCCTTTGAGATTAATGACTTTAGCCCATTGAACTCACCTTTCATATTACTAGCCCCGTCATAACCTTGGCCTCTCACATTTCTAATGCTCAATCTGTACTTAGCAAACAAAGAATCAATAGCAGATTTCAGAGATGCTGAAGATGTGTCGCTCACATGAGTAACACTCATGAATCTCTCTTTGACGATCCCAAATTTATCAACAAAACGAAACACAACTGCCATTTGTTCCTTATAAGAAACGTCAGCTGATTCATCCACCAACAAACCGAAGACATCGTGATCATATTCTTTAAGAACAGATTTGACCAACTCTTCTGCAAAACAATTCACAATATCTTTCTGAATGATTGGAGCTGTCATTTGATTGTTCCCAGGAGCATTTCCTAAAACCACCTTACTCACAACTTCATTTTGTTCAGCAGTGTATTTCAAGAGTTCCACAAAGTTACCACAATTAACAGATTCTTCTTTTTCATAATGACCACGAAAAGGTAATCCTTGTCGCAGCAAGTACCTTGAAGCATCAATAGAAGCATTCAACCGAATTCGATACTCATTCTTTGTAATATCGTCTTGTTTATGCAAAGCATGCTTGATAGACTGACCTTGTCTCATCACGTTTTCACACTTCATTACTGCATTGTTATGAAAACTATTAACACCTCCCACATGTTCTGAAATATTCTTAAACTTATTCCAGCTTGAGAAACCCTTAGTAGTCCATGCTTCGTTACTTCCACCCTTACCAGCATTATCTCTAAATAAGTAACAACATAGACAAAAAGCTGCGTCTTTTTTCACACTATATTCTAGCCAGTTACGATATTGATCAAACCAAGCAGAGTTAAATCGCCTCATTACGCCTCCTATCGATGTTTGTTTGAAAATATGATTACGAGGTTGATAAGGACCTCTGATCAAATATCTGCGAATTACCTCGTTTCTTTGATTCGGATGATACTCCGATATTTTTTTCCGATCAGCAGGATCCTCTGGCAGATGATCTAAATCATCTAAATCATTGTGAGATGCAGTTTCCTGTGTTGAGGAGGGAGGATCTTTCCTTTTCAAACCCTTTTTCAAAAACTTATCCATGAATAGTTGAAAACGTCTGAAAAAAAACATATTAACAAATGTATTATTAAAGTATGCTAACAAATACAAATTGACATAAAGCAAATAAGCAATAGTTTAATGGTGAGAAGTTTTGGCTTCGTGTAACACAAAACTAAAACACACAAAATTGAATTATTTTTTTTAATTCTAAATATAGATAGTAAGAATTAAAAACAAAACTAAAATATTGAACTGAATTTGGAGTTTGTACATACTTTACTTGCAGAGATCAAAAATCTGTGGAGAATCGTTTATCACTATTGTTGGCTTAGGGCAACTTACGGAGGAAGACGAGTGTTTTTCTAAAGTGACGATCCAAATTCTACAAGTTATTGGGCTTTAGTTTAATAATAACTTCTTTTTTCTTGGGTAAAATAAGTTTATTTAGTTTAGTTAGTGTATGATGGACTTTTAGATAGAATCATAGAAATTTACTGGATCAAACTTTATTGGGCTGTAGTTAATAGGGTGTCAAACTTAAAAGTTAACCTGGTTCAATTAACAAATTTAAAAGCTCTAAACCAATTTTTTTTTTTTTAATGGGTGTCACTTGAACCAGGTACGGTTAACGTAGATCCGCCTTTGCATATGCCTACAATCGCGCACCCATCCGTGTGATCCCCCCCAATGGTTCAGTCTCTGGATAAAACCTGATGATCATCAAACCCTAACACATAGTAGATGGTTCGGTTTTTGGGTGGAACCCGACGTTCATCAAACCCTAACATACTGCATGAGCGAAGACAAGTCTACCGGAAACTTGTTGGTGCCAATGCCCTCTTCCTATTCTCCTTACTTACCAAGATGCTACGAAGTGGCTGGCTCAGAGATTTACGAGACCGGTGGCGGACTAAACCCGCCCTCCTCAACCAAAGTGCGGGTCTCTAATGGGCTTAACGGTGAATGGCGTGAAGCCCCTAGCATGCTTCTTGCTCGTAAGAATGCCTTCACATGCTCCGTTGATGGGAAAATATATGTAATGGGAGGGTGTGAAGCAGATGAAACTACGTGTTGGGGTGAGGTTTTCGACCCAAAGACTCAAACTTGGGAACCTTTACCAGATCCTGGCACTAAGCTCCGGTACTCTTCAATTAAAAACCTCGATGGAAAAGGAGACATTTACGTGAGGACCGATGAGAAGAATTATGTTTACCTTGTAGAAGAAAGTAGGTGGGAAGTTGTTGAGGGAAGCTTGGGCGAGAGTGTTTGTAGAATAGAGAATATATGGTATCTTTGTGCTAATGACAGATGCTGGTGGCGTTACGGAGATCGTCGTGAAGAGTGGAGGTTGGTCAAAGGTTTGACTGAACTTGATTACCAGTTCAGATGTAGTATAATGGAATGGAAATAGTAAGTTATGGTGGAAAACTCGTTATCTTTTGGGTTGGTCCTCTTAGAGAAAGCGTGGATATTTGGTGTGCTGTGATTTTGCTTGAAAGACGCCACGATGATGAAATTTGGGGTCATATTGAATGGGCTGATCTTGTTCTTAGAGTCCCCTGGTCACATAGTCTCTTGCGTTGTGTGGTGAGTTAGTGTGTACAATATGCTGTTTCTTTGACCCTTTTCAATATTTTTTTTTTAAAATTCTTAGCAAGTGAGTACATAGGAGTTCTAGTTAATCATAAGATATGCCTGATTTTTGTTTTTTTAAAGAAATTTGTTTACTCTTATAAATTTTCTTAACATGGAATTGTTTTACGCATATTTGACGATTTTTAATTTGTTTTTTTTTTTTTTTGGGATCAAGTTCTTTATTTATTGGTAATACTATTTTGATTTTTGAAGCACTTATGGAGACAAATATTGAGCCTGCAAAAGACCAACACAAATTCAAGCCTCGCCTTTAGAAAGTTACACTAACGGACTGACAACTACAATGTGAAGGCAGAGAAACGAAAAGTTGTTGTTGTTGTATCATAATTTCGAGTAATGGACTGACAACCACAATAAATTATGATTTAGAAAACTCAAAATAAAATCGATAGAGTAAATTAGTCTAACTAAATCTAACTAAATCTGGTTAATTAGTCTAACTAAATCTCAGTATCATTCTCCCACGATCTTAACGACTACATCAGATTGTTCAGTAATCCTTGATGAACATCAATAGAGTAATTAACAAGTGCAGCTAGGGCCAAATTAAATCGATCAGCCTTTTTTTATTAAAAAACGTTTAAAACCCTCACCTAAAGTCATCAAACACGAGCATGACCATATCCAACTCGATTATGTATTGACTTGAAGATAAATATGGCTTTAATTACACAAGGTTGTATTATACACAGTACTTATCCGAGTAGGAAACTAACTTACACGTATAGTACTCGTATTTAGGATTCCTAAATAATATTGGGAATACGAAACAGTCACGTTGTGTATAAATAAATACACACCATGTCACCATACAACAATAAGATTAGGAAAACAAAAAGGCAGGCAATTATTGGTTTTTGTTATAAAGAAAACCTCAATAGTCTATTTATCTACAAGTAAAACGCCGGCATGAATTCCAACATAGAACCACCGAAGGAGTCATCAAACCCTCCTCCGCCACCTCCTCTGCCGGCACCAGCACCGTCATCGTTTTCATCACTACCAGAGGACATCGTCTTATGTATTTTGGCTCTCATATCGGCATCGTACTACCCAAAACTCTCTCTCGTCTCCAAGAGCTTCCGCTCGCTCATCCTCTCCAAGGACCTCGAGAATGTGCGCAGACGCCTTAAAACCCGAGAAGAGTGTGTTTACATCTGCCTACAATCGCGCACCCATCCGTGTGATCCCCCCAGATGGTTCAGTCTCTGGATAAAACCTGATGATCGTCAAACCCTGACACATAGTAGATGGTTCGGTTTTTGGGTGGAACCCGACGTTCATCAAACCCTAACATACTGCATGAGCGAAGACAAGTCTACCGGAAACTTGTTGGTGCCAGTGCCCTCTTCCTATTCTCCTTACTTACCAAGATGCTACGAAGTGGCTGGCTCAGAGATTTACGAGATCGGTGGCGGACTAAACCCGCCCTCCTCGACCAAAGTGCGGGTCTCCAATGAGCTTAACGGTGAATGGCGTGAAGCCCCTAGCATGCTTCTTGCTCGTAAGAATGCCTTCACATGCTCCGTTGATGAGAAAATATATGTAATGGGAGGGTGTGAAGCAGATGAAACTACGTGTTGGGGTGAGGTTTTCGACCCAAAGACTCAAACTTGGGAACCTTTACCAGATCCTGGCACTAAGCTCCGGTACTCTTCAATTAAAAACCTCGATGGAAAAGGAGACATTTACGTGAGGACCGCTGAGAAGAATTATGTTTACCTTGTGGAAGAAAGTAGGTGGGAAGTTGTTGAGGGAAGCTTGGGCGAGAGTGTTTGTGGAATAGAGAATATATGGTATCTTTGTGCTAATGACAAATGCTGGTGGCGTTACGGAGATCGTTGTGAAGAGTGGAGATTGGTCAAAGGTTTGACTGAACTTGATTACCAGTTCAAATGTAGTAATGGAATGGAAATAGTAAGTTATGGCGGAAAACTCGTAATCTTTTGGGTTGGTCCATTAGAGTTACCTCTTAGAGAAAGCGAAAGCGTGGAAATTTGGTGTGCTGTGATTTTGCTTGAAAGACGCCACGATGATGAAATTTGGGGTCATATTGAATGGGTTGATCTCGTTCTTAGAGTCCCCTGGTTACATACACTCTTGCGTTGTGTGGTGAATTAGTGAGTGTGCTTAACAATAATATGCTGTTTCTTTGACCCTTTTCAATCTTTTTTTTTTTTTTCTATTTTCTTAGCAAGTGCGTACATAGGAGTTCTAGTTAATTATAATATATGCCTGAATTTTTTTTTTTTAAAGAAATTTGTTTACTCTTATAAATTTTCTTAACATGACGGGTTTTAATTTGTTTTTGTTTTTTTGGGATCAAGTTCTTTTTTTATTGGTAATACTATTTTTGAAGCACTTATGGAGACAAATATAGCCTACAAAAGACCAACACAAATTCAAGCCTCGGCTTTAGAAAGTTACACTAACGGACTGACAACTACAATAAGTGTGTGTGAGGAGGGCAGAGAAACGAAAAGTTGTTGTTGTATAATAATTTCGAGTAACGGACCGACAACTACAATAAATTATGATAGAAAACTCAAAAATATCGCACACCTGAGAGAAACGAGAAGTTGTTGTTGACTTGTTGTTATATATCAGAGCTGACAAACTATTATAGTACTCCCTCCGTTCTTCGTTCTTTAATAGTTGATATTTTTAAAAAATATATCTGTAATTAGTTGGACATATTTAGATGTGCTTTGAGTTTAATACATCCAAATAATTACAGATATACATTATCCTAAAACATCAACTATTAAAGAACGGAGAGAGTATAAATTACATTCATAAACAAAGTTAACAATGTTAAACCATCTCCATTGGTTGGATATTAATTTTGTTTCTTAGCTTTTGTTAATAATAAATTTCACACAAACCAATGTTTAAATCTTTGTATGGGATGTTAAATTTTTCATCCTCCATTGGTAGTATGTTAATTTTGGTTCTTTAAAAAAAAAGTTAAATTTTCTAAAATTTATTATTTTAAACATATTACATAAAAACATAAAATATATTTCATTTAATACATTTTGAAACATTGAAAACTGGTTTTCTAATTTGGTTTTCTATTACATAAAAACTGGTTTTCTAATTTGACATCATGTCATCGATTAGCTTGTCCTTGAGAGCAATCTCTTTCTCAGAAAGTGGTTCCTTTTTAGCTAGGAAACTATCTAGAACTTCATGCCTCGAGAGCCTTTCCCTCAAGGCCAAGTCCTCCTTCCTATCCGCGCTCATGCTCAAGAATTTCTCAGCGGAAATGGGTTCACTTTCCTTTGTATTTGTCATGCTCTTACTCATCTTAGTTTTTGCTTTTGCTGCCTTGACTCCTATAGGCCGAGCCATAGCTTCATTCACATCGTCTAGAACTTCAGTGTCAGCCTCACCTCTCCTTCTTTTTGAGCTTCCACCAGTTTTGTCATTAAACGAAGCACACCATTTCTGGTCATTACGAAGCTCCTTCCAAGCAGGCTCCATGATGAATGTGATCTTGTGATCGTTGGTGAAGATCTGGTGAGCCATCTTCATTGTGTCATTGACATTTTGTCCACTAGTTGTCTGCTTTTTTGCAGCCTCAGTCGTTTATCTTCTGTCACCTCTGCTTACAAAAATTAGGATCTCGCGGTGGAAGACCAGCAACATTAGGGCTTGCAGCGAAGTACTCAGCGATACGCTTCCAAAAAGTCTCGGCTTTCTGTTGATTTCCAACTATTGGATCCTTGCTTGTGTTTAGCCAGCCACTGATGAGCACGTTATCTTCTGTTGGAGTCCATTTTCTTCTTCCTTTACGCACCTTAGGTGTCCCTTCTTCTAGCACTGGAGCATCAGTCGATTGAGAATAAAATGAGACTTCTGCCGATCCTAAATCTATATTTGGGGAGAAGGTATCTTGCTGACTTTGCAAAAGATCAACATAGCTGGGTCTGTTATTAAAAGGGTTCATGTAATCCGTCTCCAGATGAAGGAGAAGGAAACAGAAAAGAGACCAGAGAAGGAAACAAAAAGGAAACAGAAAGAGAAGATCACAGAGAAGGAACTTGGTGTGTACTTACGAGGAGATCAAGTGATAGATTGTATAGAATGGAAAAGCATTCAATGGAAACACAACACACACACCTACATTACAACACAACACATTCAAAGCATCATTACACAATTCATCAATGACCTACAACTACAATAGTCTAGTCGCATTAAAGAGATAACAATGTCTAATTGATTTTTCAAAGTGACATACAACCACACTAATATAATTAATCGCATTAAATAACTAAACATCTAGTTAGCTAACAAACGTCGTCGAAACAATAAATCTATGTACTTTCCAGAAAAAGCAAACCATAACCAAGAAAAAAAACCAGAAGACTGAGCTCCTTTTTCATAACGGCATCGGTTTGGACAAGACAAAAGACTCCATTTAATGTTAAAGCAACTAGGCATTTCAGAAACTCATAAATCAATACGCAATGAAACCAAAAACAATTTCACATACTAATACGCCAGATTTTTAACATACACACATCATTATAATATCTATGTTACCAACTACCATAAATGACAGAGAGAACAATTAATATATCACAGAGAAGGATACAAACATAAGCAAACATCTACTCAAACCACATATCTAGTTAGCTAGTAAGCTTTAAACAGAGATTACCTATTATGCTGCTCGCCTCAGATTACCATTCATTTTGCATTGGATCCTATAAATCTAGTAAGATTACCAGCAGTCAAGTCAATGAGCCTTGCACCTAACCATGAAAAACAGAAACATGTGAAAACCAAATCATAATATGAATAAAATGTTTAGAAGTAAACATCAACTACTGCATCAAGTTTTTCTACACAGACCAATAATTCCGACAATCAATGACAAAGCCTATACGTAGATCAAACATAAATCTACACAAGCAACAGAAGAACAGAACATTTACGAAACCATTACAGAAACACAAATCATTTTAGGTAATTTTGGAGAAACGATATTTTCAAGGTCTAAAGGGGTCAAAAACACAATCAGTTGCATAGATTTTCAATTCATAGACTCAACAAATGAAATCACAGACAGCTCAATACGAAGTCACGAACATGCAAAACCCGTGATAAGAGAGTTACTTTCCTTTTCCAATCGGCGTCCAGGGATCCTCTATCGTAAAAGAAGTATACGCCATGCTCAGTCCGTCACCGGCGTAGTTACGGATCGGAAGAGGCGCAAATCTTGAGTTCCCATCAGAGGCAGAGAAAGATCGAGATAGAGATAGAGAAGAAGGCGGTTTGCCTAAGAGAAGATAGAGACAGATAAATCGTGTCCATAGACACCATAGTTTCCGAACGAGATCGGACGGCGACCAATTTACGGAAACGAATCGGGAAGAATCCGATTCGCCTTGTTTCCATCGGGGGGGGGAGAGAGAGAGAGAAGTCGAGAATGAGTTTTTTTTTTTTTTTTTTTTTTTTTTNAACGTGATTTAGCGTTATGTCGACACGTATCCAGATTTTATCTGAAGGAAAAGATTTAACGTGGAATTGGATCCACAATTTTATTTGATTGAAACTTTATTTAAATCACATTTTCTGTTTAAATCTATACTATTATTTACGAAGTGATTTTGGAAAATAGAGCTCTCTCATTCATTCACACAAAGATAATGATAAAATAATTTTAATTAAATTTTTAATTAGTTTTGTAATTATCTAACTTTAATGAAATTGGTCTTTCATTCATTCTCACTAAAAAATGACAAAAATAATTTTAATGAATTTTTAATTAGTTTCATAATTATCTAAATTTAATAAAATTGCTTAATTTCTCATTCACTCTCACAAAAGATAATGATAAAATAATTTTAGTTAACTTTTAATTAGTTTTGTAATTATCTAACTTTAATGAAATTGCTCTTTCATTCATTCTCACAAAAATAATGACAAAAATAATTTTAAAGAATTTTTAGTTAGTTTCATAATTATTTAAATTTAATAAAATTTCTTAATTAATTTTTATATTATTGTTTAATTATTTTATATTATTTTTTAGTTTTATATTTATTTATCTTTTAATACATTTATATCTTCTATTTAATTTCTTATTTATCGATAAAAATTAAACAAAAATAAATATTTGCCTTTTATAAACTTAAGCCCATATTTTAACCCACAAATGTCTTTTCATACCATTGAATAAAATAAAGGGAAATTTCAAAAATAAATACATTTTTTGAGAGGTCAATTTTCAAAATTGCTACATTAGAGGTGTATTTTTGAAAATTTACACCATAGGAGGTTTATTTCCTAACATTTCTCACAAAATATTTAAGAAAAAATAAATACATTTTATTTGTGGAGCTCTCTCATTCACTCTCATAAAGATAATGACAAAAATATTTTTAATGAAATCTCGTTAAAATATTATTTTTAATAATAATTGTTTAATGTATTTTTATAAATAACCTACAAGATAAACATTAAAATTAAAAACTCAAAAATTCACCTACATACAATGTAAATCCAATAATTAAAATTAAAATTAAAATTAATACAATTATATCCTCTATTTAATCTCTTATTTACTGTTAAAAACTAAATATAAATAAATATTTTTCTTTTATAAACTTGAGCCCATATTCTAACCCATAAAAAGACTTTTCATACCATTGTATATATTTAAAAAAATAAAATCATGCAGCTCTCTCATTCACTCTCATCAAGATAATGTCAAAAATAATTTTAATGAAATCGTTTAAATATTATTTTTAATAATAATAGTTTAATGGATTTTCTTATAAATAACTTACAAGACAAACATTAAAATTAGAAACTCCAAAAATTCACGTACATACAATGTAAATACAATAATTAAAAGTAATACATTTACATCATCTATTTAATCTATTATTTATCGTTAAAAACTAAATAAAAATAAATAATTTTCTTTTGTAAAGTTGAGCCCATATACTAACCCACAAAATAACATTGAATAAAATATTTAAGAACAAATAAATATTTGTTTCCTTCTGTAAAATTGAGCTCATATTATAAAAAAAAAACTACTACATAGCTAAGAAGATGCTTCCACCAAAAAAAAATATTCTACGTAGCCCATAATAGTAGCGTTAATATTTATGCCTATTTTTTTTTTACTTTTAACCATGTTGTTTTGGTTCTTTGGGACAATGTCCGTCATTGTTTAAAAAAAAAAGAAAAAAAAAGATATAAGCACTTTTTCTTAGAATTGGGGAAACCTTTGAAACACCAAGGTTTGACATGGTCAACCTATATGCTTTAACTTGACTGTTTTGAATCTTCTTTTAAAGTTAGTACAAGCATGCTAGCATTTTGTCTTGATTTTGCTCTTAGAGAGAAATTAATGGAGTAAATCAGAGAAACATTAAATATGCAAAAAATGAATTTAACCTAACCAGAATAAGCGAGAATAATCAAGAGGATTGTCAAGTTGTTTTGAATTTAAACAAAGAGATAAATAACCATAATAAAAAGCAAGACTGAGGAGGCACAAACCACAAATGTGCCACAAACATCTTAATTAAAGCAATTGAAATGTATATCGACTTTAAGATGATCAAAAACATAAAGGATGATCGTTAAACGATTGATTCTAAAGAGTAATTATTTATAATCTTCTACGTTTTTATGAAGAACTAGATAAGGTCCCGCGTATACGCTGAGTTTATCTTAAGATTTTAAAAAAAATTACGAAAATATATTTAACAAAATGTGATTACTCTTAAAATTAAATTAAA